>JAOEHY010047254.1:0-12694 GCA_025447955.1 Psilopsiagon aurifrons
AGGAGCAGAGGGAAGAAAAAGGGGGAAGTGAGTGAACAAACTGCGTGGCTGATTTATGGCTTAAACCACGACACCGTATGTTGGATGATAGTTTGGCTAGATTCAAAAAGTGTAACATACTGAAGACTTCCATAACTTATGGTAAAATACCAGACTTCACTGCTTGGTTTATTTTTTCTTCTTTCGCTTTCTTCACCCTCCTTGCCTTTCAATTTCCCTCCTTTTTCCCCTAAACACAGTATTTACTTTAAAATCTGGCACTTTGGCCTTAGACACAAACGTGGAAGATTTGTCTGTTCCTGGCCTGCATAGGTGTATTCTTTGCTGAGTAAAAAACTGGCTGGATGGAAGAGCCTGGAGAGCAGTGGTGAATGGTGTCACATCTATGTGGTGACTGGTTACTAGTGGTGTCCACCAGGGCTCAGTATTCAGGCTAGTGTTAACATCCTGACAATCTGGATGAGGGATTGAGTACACCCTCAGTAAATTTGCAGATAACACCAAGTTGGGTGGAAATGTTGATCTTTCTGAGAGTAGGAAGGTTCTGCAGAGGGATCTAGACAGGCTGGAACGACAGGCTGAGGCCAATAGTATGAGGTTCAACAAGGCAAAATGCCAGGTCTGCCAGGTCATGCACTTGGGACACAAAAAACACATGCAACACTACAGGCTGGAGGAAGACTGCATGGAAATCCCCAAGCACAGCTACAGGTTGGGCAGATGAGAGATTGAGAGCAGCCCTGCGGAGAAGGACTTGGGGGTGTTGGTCGACGGAAAAATGAACATGAGCTGTCTGTGTGCTCTTGCAGCCCAGAAAGCCAACCGTATCCTGGGCTGCATCAAAAGGAGTGTGACCAGCAGGTTGAGGGAGGTGATCCTGCCCCTCTACTCTGCTCTTGTGAAACCTCACTTGGAGCATTGTGTGCAGTTCTGGTGTCCTCAACATAAAAAGGACATGCAAATGTTGGAACAAGTCCAAAGGAGGGTCACGAGGATGATCAGGGGACTGGAGCACCTCCCGTATGAAGACAGGCTGAGAAAGTTGGTGCTGTAGAGCCTGGAGAAGAGAAGGCTGAGTGGAGACCTCATAGCAGCCTTCCAACATCTGAAGGGGGCCTATAGGGTTGCTGGGGAGGGACTCTTCATTTGAGACTGTAGTGAAAGGACAAGGAGTAATGGGTTTAAACTTAAACAGGTGAGGTTTACATTGGATATGAGTAAGAAACTCTTTAATGTGAGGGTGGTGAGGCACTGGAATGGGTTGCCCAGGGAAGTTGTGAATGCTCCATCGCTGGTAGTGTTCCAGGCCAGGTTGGACATAGCCTTGGGTGATATGGTTTAGTGTGAGGTGTCCCTGCCCATGGCAGGGGGGTTGGAACTCGATGATCTTAAGGTCCTTTCCAACCCTAACTATTCTATGATTCTATGAAAGCTGCTCACTGAAAAAGGAGCTGGGAGTGCTGACTGACAGAGCTGAACATGAGCCAGGTTGTGCCCAGGCAGCCAAGAAGGCTAACAACTTCCTGGTCTGCATCAGCAATTGTATGGCCAGCCGGGCCAGAGCAGTGATTATTTCCCTGTACTGAGCACTGGTGAGGCTGCACCTTGAATCCTGTGTTCAGTTTTGGGCCACTCACTACAGGAGAGACAGATACTGAGGTGCTGGAGTGGGTCCAGGAAAGGGCTGATGACAGGCTGTAGTACAAGACTAATGAGGAACGACTCAGGGGGTACCTTATCACTCTCTACAACTACCTGAAAGAATCTTGTAAGGAGGTTGTAGTGAGGTGGGGTCAGTCTCTTCTCCCAAGTAACAAGCGATACAACATGAGATAATTGCTTCAAATTGTGCCAAGGGGATATTTAGATCAGATACGAGGAAAATTTTCTTCACTGAAAAGGCTGCTCAGGGAAGTGGTGACAATAAAGAGCATACCAGATTGAACTTTTTTTTTTTTTTTTGACAGCCAGAAGTCAGATTTTAAATCAGAAGGGGAATAAACAAAAAAAAGCAAGTAGCAAAGAGATATGACAGGGTCCTCACTAAATAGCTAGCTCAGTATTTAGTAATAAAGTGGATTCTTCAAGATTACATACTGCATTCCAAGGTTCAAGGTCCTAAAATCAATAAATGCTAGCCCAAATACTTGATTTAAAGGAAATATAATAGCAACAGAAAGAACTATTATAATCAACTGCCTGAACCTCTTATATTACACAGGCTAAAGGACTTGACTGAAGTAGTGCCACATTTGTATTCATAACTAGACTCCTGGACTACAGTAACTTGCCCATTAGATGCTGGGACTATGTTTGATGAGCTGGTCGGGAGAGTGGCCTTATTGGAGAGTGGTCTTACCAGTCACAGGAGAGGTAAGTAGGGTTTCTTTCCTCACTCCTTGCATTTCATCTCATCAAGGTAACAAGATAGCTTGTTGGAAAGCTGCCTTCTCTTTCCTTCAGCACTTGCTGCATTCAGACAGACATGGTGCATCTGGCAATCCCACCACCGTCATCTTGGTCAGTTGTACAGCAAGATTTCTGCTTCCAGCAGGTAAGAGTAGATGGTGAGCTTGTCTGTATAACCCAGATCTGTCAGCAACTGAGCCCTCTGTCTCCTACATCAACCTGCACTAATATTTAAAAAGAGTACCTTCCAGCTGCTTGGATACCCAGCATCTTCCTTGAGACTCTTCTTACTAAGGTTTAGACAGAGCACTGACTCAAAGTGACTTAATCCCTGTATCTCTTTGTCAATTGGACATATAACACCGGGAAAATGATGAGGTGCAGCCCTCTGCTTGGCCAATGCTTCCCTGCATTTATGCACAACTCCATGCAAATGTTAATAGCATGTCTTCTAGTTTGAGACAGAAAAATCTCTCATCCATGTTAAGATGTGAAAGGCCAACAGCCACATCACCTTTTGGTATATACCCATTTATTTGGGCACAGTTGCATTTTGATTGCTAGTAGTTAGCTGGGGTTTCATGTAGGCCATGGGGATTTTGCATTTCTCTTACTTGTTGATCAAAACTTTATGACTGCCAAGTCAAATGCCAAACAGAAGTCAGTACATCAACTTTATTTGCTTTATTAGCCAAACCTGTAGTCTGAGTCAAACAATTTTATCAAGTTACCCTATGAAAGAGAACAGTTTTCTTCGCTGGCAGTATAGACCTTGACATCAGTGCCCGTAACATCTGCTTTAGAAATGCACAAAGTACCCAACTGTTAATTAGAATCAGGAACTTAAATCTTATATTGGGCACAACTAGATCAAGATGAGTATCAGTTTTCAAAGACAGAAAAAAACCACAGTTTTTAATGAAGCAGGATGGTATGTGTTTGTTGCCTTTACAAATCAAGTAACTTCGTAGGTAACTTCAGAACCTCTCATTGTTATTTCCACTGGCTACTTCAATTGAGAAAATTGATTTTCAGTCTAATCAGCTGTTCCCATGTTGGCTTCTTAGCAGAGGAGTTTGTCCTGCTCTACACAGTGCTGCAGGGAGAGGCTGGTGACAGCCATGTCCCTTGCCTCTGGCTCTTCTCCACTGCTTCAAGTCCCCATCTCCCTTCAGCAGCAGTACAGAAACCAAGTAAGAGCCTTTGGACAGCACAGAAAAATCCAGCATAAAACACTGCCACTCTTCTTTGCCAGCTTGCATTTCTGTGCTCCGTTTTTTAAAATATAAATTATTATTAAAAGCAGCCAGTTAAAAACCACAAAATTTAAGAGAAACACAGCTTTGTGGAGTCCACAGCTGGACTGAAAATTCTGCAGTCAGCATCTTAGCGTAGAATAGTGGTTTTTTTTCATGACAAGCCTGATGTTGACCACATCACCTTTTAAAAAACTCCCTTGTTCTTGGTTTCTCACGGAAATAAGAAACAATTCACTTCATGCATTTCCCCAAGAAAGGCTGGAAATTAATTTGACAAGACAATTTTGAGTTTCAGGACTTTGAAAGGACATATGTTTTTAATTTGGGAGAAAGTCTGGTATTTTTAAATTTGTTTTTTTAAAAAGGCTTATAGTTCTCCAATGTGTTTCTTATTTGCTCTTCACAAAAATTACACTCAGACTTTTGGAACCCTTCACTGTTGCTGCTAGAGAGAGTTTAGCTCTGGGTATATGTTTTTGCAAGTGATACAAACTCCGTAATGTGATCACAGAGCGTTCACAAAGATAGGACCCTTGTCAGACATGCTATGTATGCATGATTGAGTGGGGCCAAAGGAGGAAAGTGAACATCTCTAACATCCAGCATTTAACTGGAACCTTTCCTATTACTTGTTAAAATATTCCACAGTTCTGAGGCTGTTCTTTGGCATTACCACCCTAAACTGTCCCATAAAGGTGTCTTGTTCTGTTTTGTTTGTTGATTTTTTTGTTTGCTTTTTTTTTTTTTTAAGATGCAATTTTTGTTGGTTTTTTTTTTTTGGGGGGGGGGAGAGGAGGATATTTGGGATAGTGGTAAATAATAGCTTTGAGCACTTATCAGAGTTTAGGTTTGCTTCTGGAACAACTTTATGTAATTGGCAGAGTGCACTTGCTGAGTTACAAAAACAAAACACCAAAAGAACAATCATGAATAAAGCTCTTTTTAAGCACTATCAGATACAAACCAAGAAAGCTTCCACCAAAAGCTACTTGAAATGCTTAACTTCTTAATAGCAAATCACCATTGTCATCTGCAGAGGTGACTACACTCTGGATGTGCAGCAGCCTAGGCGTACAATGACCTTCTGCAACAAGTCTTTCATCTCTTGCACGTGGTTTAAATCTTTCAGTTGCAGTTGTTTGAGGAGAAAGTGCTGGTTTTAAGAAGAACTAACCATGATTATCCTGATAAAAATGCTGTGCAGTTAAAAATAAACCAGTAGATTGGAGGAAGCAGCATATTGTAGTTTTATGGCTATTTTATAATGTTAAGGATGAAAGAGTGGTTGCAGTCTTCTGGTCTCAGGTCCAAAGTCCATTTAACCCCATACTGCCTCTGACAGCGGCGAAGCAGGTGGGTGGGGAACACAACACATGAACTAGAAAAGAAAAGGGATCTTTTATCTTCTACCTTCTTCTAACTTAAATATTTTATTGCCTGGTTCTTGGTCTCTATTGAAGAATACTAGGGAAAAAAAAAGAATTATTAGATGAAGAATAATGAACTGAAGTTTTTACTCTTAAAAATGAATGGGAGATGTGTTGTTGGTGAATAAAGTCATAACGTTTTTGCAAAGTAAACCAATACAGCTTTAAGTAAAGTTTCAGATACACCCTGCAGGCATTTGAAAGAGGAAAAAAGTAAACAATAACACAGTTTGTGATAGATAGCATAGAGGCAATCAAATTCTGACCATCTCTTTCAGAAGTGAAGAAATGTATAACTTGTTATGGTTAGAGGGAAAATTTAACTTTTGGTTTTAAGCATATGAAGCTAGCCCCAAAAATTAATTAATCCCACACCCATCACCTCCACAGCTTCCCATTTCTTTGACCCAAGTCCTGAAACACTCTAAAGGAAATGTTATGGCTTATAATACAGGCTTAAGGGGTCTCTGAGCTGTAGTACTTATTCAATAAGCACATTTGGGTAAATAGGATGATTTTTTTTCTTTACATATTTCCCAAACACAAATATTTATGTTTGTGTTTGACCCAAACTGTGTTCCCTTTTATGATAATTTTACATAAAAAGTTTTACAGACTCTGCTTTCCAGGTCTGGGTGCAGAAAATTCAGGGATATTTAACTGTTTTCTAATATGTTTTTATTGTAATGTAGTGTGCCCACATCATTGAAACAGTCAACTTGAATGGCAATCTTTTTGTACTTAATCTAGAATCAAATTTGCTTGATTGAATGTGTTTCCTTCCACTGTAGTAAGAAAAAAAAAAAAAATTCAGATATTTGGAAATAAACTGATAGAATGGATTGAAATCGAACTCCTATCTTCTAATCCTGCTTTTCAAGAATTGGTGAACTTGCAACAACTGATTCTCTGATTTTGCATTCTAGTCAAATTAATCTTAAATTCAGTTTTATAGCTAAACTTCAGATGGGCTTAAACTCATCAAGTGTTGACTAAGTTAATCTTGCAGATTCTGACTAGATTTCTGAGGATAACTGAACACATGGCCAATAGTAGAAAAAATGTAGGCTTTTTAATTGTATGAATTCTCATGCATTTAAATTAAGCATACTGTGTTTGTTTAACTGACTTCAACAGAAAGGCTTATTTCCTGAACCACTATTTGGAACAGCATTTAAGATACTGTCTTCTGAGCAACCATTAGTGTGAATAAATTCTATTTTAGAGGTGAGAGGGTCTCTTAAACAATGCAAGTATGACAACATTGCAACTATATATATCAGAATGACATTCATGGAGTGTCATTGTAAGTCAGGAAATGTCTCAGGTTGGTTGGGACAAAGTACACACACATACCGTTAAAACAGCAGCCTGCTTTGAATGGTTGGCAACTTACCAACAACAAATCCTGTAATTTGCATTTTAACTTTTTTTCTGAAGTTTGATAACATCTAAGACTTTCTCTGCTGTCTCCCCTGTCTACTCTCCATCTCTCTTTCCAGGGAGGACACACTAATTCTTTATCCTAGCTGGCAGAACTAGCACTTCCTGGTCACTCATTCCGAATTTTATGTTTTGAAGCTGTTTTCCACACTAAAGCACCTCAGTATGCAATAAGTCAAACCCAAGATGTAAATTATTTTCCAAGTTGCTGCATCTTTCCATCTTGTTTAAGTAGTATATCATATTTTTCCTTACAAGAAAATTTGCCAATGAAGCATATGTCATGCATATTCACAGAAATTTGGTTAATGGTGTCTTTAAAATTCTGACACTAAAATGGCAATGTCATGCACCAGATAAAGCCCCATACTTGAGCGTGACACCTAAAAGCCACCTAAAAGTCTTCTTTTGAACTCAGGAGATTCTGTGTTCCCTACATGTAGAAATTGAATATTCTGGCACTCCAGTTGTACAACTGGAGGACTTACTGATTTTGTAGGAAAACACAAGGTTGAGCTCAAACCAAGTTCTAAATATTTTGTCAAGCAATCCTTGCTAGTACGCAAAGTTTCTTCAAAATTTAATCCACTGGGCATGAATGCCTTTTGATCTATCAGTGTTTAGTATTTTGGTACCAATATTTGTATGAATGACATTCCTAGCAAGTAAATTAAAGTGTCCCAGAAGTAAATTGCATATGCTCTGAAAAGGGAAATTATACAGGCCAACAGGTTCTAGGTTTTGTTTCATGATTCACTAATTTAGAAACTGTCCATTTCTGCACTGCGGGCCTTTTTTTTGGTACAGCACAAATAGCCACAATTTTAAAAAGCCAGTCTGTCAGCTGCTGCAATTTAAACATGACTGGGTCTTGATGGAGTTAACCAGACCACAAAGGCAGTATGTTTCCAGGAGCAACCCTTGAATTAGGATATGGGAAGAATATGCATAGGGGAAGAATGACAGGCAAGCAAGCCACTATAGCTACTTTTTCTGCTCCAAAAGAGAAGTAGGACTTCACCTGAAAGCAGAGGCCTAACTGGTACTGTGGCTGCTGTTTTCAAAGTGCAGGACTACAAAGCTGGAAATCACAAACTGCTATTAACTGAAATGAAATGAATACAGTATGAATACAGTAAGTACCAGCATCTTTTAATTTCCTGCTATAGCTGCTCTTTTTTGGCCATTTGCTGTTGCTTCAGGAGCCCTGCTTACTTCACCATGTCTCAAGGTTGAAACTAGCTTCATTTTTTTTTAATCTCTGTAGCCACAAATCATGATCACATCATACTGCTTTTTCTTCAATATTTTCAAATTATTTTTCTCTCTTGTCTAAGGGGGAAAAAAACCCACTTTCTCTCAGTCCACAGCCAAATTCCCCAGAATTTTAGTGGATCTAGAATTCCACTTTAACTTTCATATGCTTAACCTCAGCAGGGTACTTAACTGTATATGTGTATATTGAACTTAAGGGGACTAACGTAATTGTACAGGCTTTGCCATGATTTTCCTTCCTCTGGTATATATTTGAAGTATTCTGTGTATTGTTCATCTTTTGGTTGAGTGCTCAGTGTCAGTCATTGCAGAGGAAGTGCAACAGCTGAAGCAATAATTCATTCTGGAAGCATGAGGAACTTTATTTTATTAAAAGTGAGCATATTCTTACAGCAGCTGATGTGTAATTCTTCCATCCAAGCTGTCCTCTGTTGGAGCATCTGTAAAAAAATCCTTAACATTTGGTTTATTTAATGATAAACTAATCTTAACCGGAAACCTTCCAGGTAACTCAGTTTCATCAGTTATGCATGCTTCGCTCATTTAGTTTGGTAATAAAAACAAATAAAACCAAAATTCTCATAGGTTTGGAAATAAGTGGGAAAAAGAAACCCTCTGAATCCAGCCCCAGAACAGCAAAGTGGAAGAAGAATCCTCAGTTTATGTCTTCTTAAAAAAACAGTTAATGAATAATCTTCCCCTCTAACTTTAATCTAGCTGCCACAAAAACATCACACGTACTTTCTTATACCTGGTTTATAATCTACATTGCTCCATTTAATGCTATGAAAATCTGTTGAAGATTTTTATTTAGGAATGCAATTACCCACTTTCTTCCTTGAATTAATTTACTGATGAATAGCACTTAAGAGTAGGAACAGAGCAAGAGGCAGAAGAATTTGCATGGAAGGAAAGCTGTAAAAGATGTGCTGTATCTTTATGCCTACATGGTGAATTTCTTTGTGACGCTACATGGTGATTTTAGGATATACCCATGAAAGAACTGCAGTGGTGCAGTGCTTCCATTAATGGAAGGTGTATATTCACAAAAGCTGTAAACTGAATTTTGGGGTTTGGATGGTTTTACAGTAAGTTGCCTGTGACCTGGCTCCAGTTGCCAGACCACCCAGCATCTGTGTGCCTTGCACACCTTCTCATTTCAGGTGCTTCAGGGAATCCACAACCAATTTATTATGTGACCGGGCAGCTCTCTGCACTACTTCCATCAGGCTTGAATCCAACCCATTTCCAGACCAGAGTCTTGGTAGACTCCTGTGTTGTGCACAATGTTGGAATTGGATGGCAGAAGGATGGAGATAAGAAAATAAGTGGGAATTGTGCCCATTAGTGTAGGAAACAGCTTCTTTGCTCCCTGTCAGAACTGGGAAGGACAATTTCAGAGGATTCTCTTGAAACTATTTGATGTCTATTCACTGCAAGCTATGGACTTTCCCAGCTGCTAGTTCATTAACAGTAAATCTTTGTTCTGCTGCTTTTACCTTCCCCTCAGCTGTAAGGGCGTGTTCTGCTCTGTCTGCTTTGCAACCCCATTTTAGGCTACTTGTATAATCACAATGCTTTGTAGCTCAGTGCTTTATCCACTTTAGCGTTTATAAGTCAGACCAAAGAGGGAAATAAAGGGAAAAAAGAATCAAAGGAAATCATTATAGATGAGATACAGCAAAAGGAACAAACTTTTCCTACCCCTCTACAACTGACTGTGGAACAAAAACTGTCTTGGGGCTAAATCTATTTCCTGAAGAGAGCAGGACAATTTACCAGAATACTATGTTTGTAATAATGAAATTTTATATGAGTGATCAGCGACTAAGAGAAGGCTGTATGTTCCAGCTGCAGATGGAAAAGATTTTGACTTCCTCACAATATAGCATTTTCAAAAGGGTACTATTTTCCCCTAGGCTGGTGACCTATTTTCTCAGCAAGCCAATGCTCTTTACCACTTTACAAAGACATACTAAAAATGTATTTCTTTTGTTATATTATTGACTACTGATTTCAGTAAAGTGTTTTTCAAAGTTATTTTCAGTTCAATCTTAACAGGTTGCTTGAATTAGTTCTTAACATTTCTTGGTTTGTACCTCACTGTCCCAATGAGCGGGGCTGGACTGCCTCCTTCTCCTCTGCAGGCTTTTGCCCTCTTATTCCTCTTACAGGCCAAACCTTCATTTCCTGGTTTCCATAAGAGCTGCAAACAGCAGCTGCCTAAGGAAAATCAAATTCAAGACATAACAGCAAAATTAGAAAGTGCAGACTCTGAATAGATTCTAGTAACTTAGCTTGTCACAGGCAACAAACAGCTAGGACTTTCCAGATACAGTCAAGCACAAAAAGCACAGCAAACCAGGTTGCTTACCTGGGGTAAGAAACCAAGTCATTAGGAAGAAAATGAAAGCTGTGACCTCCCTGTGGCCAGTGTTCTCCACTTCCTCTGAGGACTCGGTGATGAGTTTTCTTTCATGTGTTTTGGAGTCTGGATTACGGTTATTATACTGATACTGTAAACCATGCATTAAGATCTGACTCTGTCTGCAGAGAGTCTGGGTGATTAGAAGTCATGGGTTAAGATAGGATCTAAGTAATGAGAAAGTTCAAGTTAAGTTGTATTATAAATTCCATATTATACTATTTATAGGTTGTACTTTTTGGATTCTGCTTGTAGAAACTTTGTGCTATTCTGATAATAATACTCTGGTAAGAATATAAAGCTTTAATTGTAACTGCAACTCAGGGCTGCCATCATTCTGCCAAAGATCCCTCAAATCTTTGCCTGTCCCCTCAAGGCTGGATGGCAGGATTGCCGACTTCAGCTTCTTAGAAGCTTCATTAATGCAAGCTTTCACCTCCCACAGTTAAGTCTCTGGTATCTAGTTTCATTCCCCGGTGCTAAACCTCTACAACTGATTTACCAGCTAGGACACATTTTCCCCCGGTTAGAGCATACACTTAAGCCAAAGGGAAAACATTACTGTTACTGGGGCATATGTGAAGGGCTGCTACCTGCACTGGGACAGTATTTGTTATTCAGCAAAAGTATCACACTCTCAAGATAAAGTTTAAATGTACAACCTCTAACATGCTTCACTCCTATCAGTTGACCAGTGACAACCTGGAAGAGACAGACAGGAGGAGACAAAAGCAGCAGTAACTTTCTGAGGCTAATGTTCTGATCCTAAAGCACTGAAGTTAGAATTACTATTGCAGCGTACCACGGGTTTAAATAAAGAGGGTCTGCTTACATCCCACATTCTCCTTTCCAGCTGCCAAATTTTCCTTTAAACTCTTAGGCTTGCAAAGCATTCGCAGAGATACAGTAGCTGTGCAGAAATGTACAGAGACATGCTAGCAGGTCAGTTCCACTCAACAAACGGAAATCCCAGTGTGGACCACAGAATATGCAATTTCATGGGGAGTTAAATGAAAGCGAATCTGAAAAACAAGGTTAGTTGCTCAAAACCTAGGCCTAAGAGAGAATGCTTTACCTCCTAAGCTACCTTTCTCTGCTATGAGTGGAAGGTGTCCCTGTTAGTGGCTAGTAGGTTCGGACTAGATGATCTCTAAGGTCTTTTCCAACCCAAACCAATCTATGATTCTTTTAGTCTACAGCATGTATAATTTCATACCATTTTAATTACCCATGCCTCTGGCATTTCAACCTTGAGAAAGGTACCTATACCTATAATCATAGAATCAACTCAGTTGGAAAAGACCTTTAAGGTCATCAAGTCCAAGCATTACCCCAGGACTGCCAAGACCACCGCTAAACCATGTCATTAAGGGCCTCATCTATACAATTTCTGTACACTTTCAGGGACAGTGATTCCACCACGGCCTTGGGCAGCCTGTTCCAATGCCTGATGACGCTCTCGGTGAAGAAATATCTCCTAACATCCAAGCTAAACCTCCCCTGGCACAGCTTGACGCCATTTTGTCTTGTCCTATCACTTGTTACTTGAGAAAAGAGACCAACCCACACCTCATTACAACCTCCTCTCTGGCAATTGTAGAGAGCAGTAAGGTCTCCCCTTGAGCTTTCTCTTCTGCAGACTAAACACTCCCAGGTCCTTCAGCTGTTCCCCATCATACTGGTGCTCCAGGCCCTGTATCAGCTCCATTGCCCTTCTCTGGACCTCCACCACCTCTCTTGCACAACGTATCTCTTGCAGTGAGGGGCACAGAACTGAGCACCCGATTCGAGATATGCTGCCAGGTAGCAGGGAATATTCTTACTGCCACTTGTTTCCCTTTTGGCCATATAACCCTGCCTAGCATTTTAAGGGACTGCCGGTGTGCAGCAGCGTTCTGCCTCTGTCACTCTTCATCAGCAGAGCAGCAGTGCTCCCACGCTACCCCACTTCCCCCGTGCCTTTGCAGAGGTACACTTCACAGCCTCTGGCTAATTCCGCCCCTCACCCTGTGCTCCGCGGTCGGAGCCGGGACTCGTGATGGTGAGAGGCGCCCTCATAATGCCTGCGTGTGCCCACACCGAGAGGCCGGGACTGGGATGAGCCCGGGCCCCGTCTGAGTGATCGCACCGCCCCGCATCCCACCGTTCTGTCCTCCTTCCAGCGTCCTGCGGCGCTGCTCGGCGGCCCAGGAAGCTGCCGGGGAAGCCAGCTAGCCCCGGCCGGACACTCCCGCCTGCCCTCACGCAAGGGACCCGTCCCGCTTGTAGTGCGTCTCCCTCTCCTCCCCGCCCATCATCTTCTTCGCCCCCAGGCAGGCACAGGCAGGCACAGGCGGCCGCCTCCGTCGCGCTCCCCTTCTCCTCAGATGCCCTTTGCTGCCGCTGCAGGGTTATTATTACGGTATGTGGCTGTTCCTCCTTCCTTCTCCCTCCCCCCTCCCCGCTCCCCCCCCCTC
>JAOEHY010047256.1:0-81928 GCA_025447955.1 Psilopsiagon aurifrons
TTGGCCTTAGATTCCAGCCACATTCATCACAAGAACCATCTTGATTTTATTCAGAGAGAGCAGCATACTTTTTATACTTTTCCAGATAGCAACCCCACAACTGAGAAAGAGTCACAGCTTCCCTTACGTGCAAGTGGCATTTAATACATTTTACTTTAGTAACTACAGAGTGCGCTTATCCTGATGCAGCAGTTAATCTTGTGTGCTTGATACATGTTTTGAAGCAACCTTTAGAATTAAACCAAAACATAAATGAATACCTCCATGAAAGTGATGGGAAATGGAGGTCCAGTCTTGTAATTCCTATGTATTTCTGGTTTAAATTAGACCAGCCAGCAGTTCCTATTGTTAATCAATGGGCTTCCAGCTGTTTGATGAATATAATTTACTTAAACCCACAGACTTTGTATTTTTACCTGTTAAAGCATTTCTTTGAAGTAAAATGCAAGTCTGCCAGTAGCTCAAACTGTTTCAAACATACCACTATTAGAACTGTATTTATCCATCAAGTCTCTAAAAAGTTAGTATATTCAATCCCTCATTTTACATATTCACTAGCAGTGAGTACTTTCCCAAATCACTCATTGTTTCCTAACTAAATGTATAGGATTGCACTTTGACTAAAAACCTGGCTAAGTACTGGGTACTGGTGATCACTGTAGAAGCTAGTGGAGGCTTAGGATTTTCTGCAGTGAAACAGGACTTTTTGGTGGTGGTTGTTCACTTGTCCTACTTACATATTTTGGGCATTACATTTGCCATGTCTCCTTACCATGCCTAGGTTGTAGTGGGTTAAGTCCAATAGCATTTTTATATACTTCCATGTCCCTCTCATCTGTTTTTCTGTTCAAAGACATTGCTGCAACAACTGTACCATCTTACTAGATCTAAAATGCTTGCAAATATGCCTCATTTTTTTTTCCTGTATTTATAAACACCATGAGCTTATCCCATTAGCATTTAACAAGCTATCATCATCTAAAAGTGATTGCAGACTGTTCCAAATAGCACATCTAGTTCCCCATCTTTCAGAATTGCTCTACAACTAAGCCTGTTCAACAGTATGTTCTAATATAGCCAAAGGAAACAACTACTTCCCAGAAAAGCCAAAGCGCATAAACCCCATGTAATAACCACTTCAAATTCTGCATGCATTAAAGAGAAAAAACAGTTGCCATGTTAAAACTTGCTCTTTGATATCAAGTGCAAAAATTAATTCCTAGACAAAATTATGTATTTAAAATACAGAAATCAATGACAATAAACTGGTTTATGAATAATACATACCCCATGGATCAATTTGAGCTTATTGAACAGAAGCTCCCAATTTTTTAACTCATAAGTACTATCTTAAGTACTGTTCTGATTTCTTTCTTACATAAAAATTCATACCAAGCTTAGAATGTAGTCAAATTTAACATCTAAACTCAGGGAGTTGTTCTTTGGGCCTTGTGAGAGACCACACACCACCTTGTGGTAATGTCTGGGACAGAATGAGCCCTTTCCCACCCCCAGTAAGTGGAGCTGAAAGTTTCAACCTGATGACACATGCCCTGTCAAGTAACTAGTGTGCATACTCAAATAATATCAGAAAAGGTGTTACATTAGCATTTTTGGCATCTATGCTGCTAAAAGGCATTTGGGAGATACATTATAACTTTATGCTTAGACACAGCATGAATTTGTTGGAGTTTTTTCTCAGTGAAGTTCATAACTCTTAGAAATTACCATAAGAAGAGGCTAGCTTTTGGATCTCTTGGCTGACCATTCAAGGGATCAGCAGGAA
Source organism: Psilopsiagon aurifrons (assembly GCA_025447955.1). Classification (NCBI taxonomy): domain Eukaryota; kingdom Metazoa; phylum Chordata; class Aves; order Psittaciformes; family Psittacidae; genus Psilopsiagon; species Psilopsiagon aurifrons. Next base: position 1,787 of record JAOEHY010047256.1, read on the forward strand.
GTGGACAGACCTACACAAAAGCATGATTTTATATTCTAAAAGTCAGAATTAAAGCCTATAAGGTACCTTTATTCTTCCCAATTTTAGACCCATTTTAATGTTCTTTTTAGCCTCTTTGTATAGATGTTGAACATAGTAGCCAGAATGGACAAAAAGACATCTGAATCTGAGCTCACACTGAAATCCCATAGTGACATAGCTACACAGAGGATAAGTATTCAGGTGGACATCTGTCACTTGTTATGTGACAAAGTGCTACAGCTTGCTGGAATCAGCATTAGAGCCTTCAAGTTCTAGACAGATGAAAAAGCATAAATACACCATTTCCAATTTCTTTTCCTCTAAAATGAGAGTCACATTTTTGGGTCATATTTGTGTCTCAGTGGAAAATGGGATATGCAGATATGCTGTAGCTTGTCCCTTGTGATCCAGATAATTTTCCCCACTAATTTAACAAACATACCAAGTTTTAGTCACCTTTATACTGACTTTGAACCAGTCAATATCATACTAGTGACAACTTTAAATGAAGAGGCTAAACAGCTCTAAGTTAAACATGCTTTCAAAAGCTACTAATAGTAGAGGGCCAGCTTTTTGGAAGCATTATATTTGTATTGAAAGTTACAAATTGCATCTAATATTTACCAATGATAAAGCCATAGTCAGAGCTATTATATTCATTCACGGCAATTAGATTGCAAATTAACAGCTTTCCTCCGAGCACATATTAAAAAATACCGTAGGGAAGTGTGAATGGTTGCAGTTAAACTGCCCAGTCACTCGTTAACCTGCTCTGAAGTAGGGGGTTTACGTTTTAATAACCAGCAGAGGGCATCAGCTTACTGCAAACCTAACCATGAACTTCTGGTGCACCTGTTAGCTGCTGCATCCCCACCGTCTGCGCAGAGGGGGGATTCATTATTGGGCAGGTTCAGGACAAGAGACACATTACCCACATCTGTGAGGCTGAAGTGCAGCAGGCTCAGGTACAAGATTAGCACCTAAAATGAGAGAAATGGATTTGTTTCTCACCCAGCCCCTCAAAAACCTTGCTGATTGTTAGTTCTTCAATTAGAGATCAACACTATTTTTATAGATACATTTACAGTTTACAGTGTTGACCATGAAACCCTGGTTTAGAGCTTCTGCCTGCATGCTCCCTTAGAAATTCAGTATTGGGTAGCTAAGAAACCCCCTCACAGCAGGGTCCTGCACTCAGCAGAACAGGAAACTTTCTGACATCCACACTGGTCCTACAGCTAAGTAACCATGTGTCCTGTTTCCCAGACAATCAAGTGAAATACTTCAACATTATTTTACCAGGCTAGCAACAATAGTAACCAGAAGAAGCCTAGCCTAAGCTGTGGTAGGCCATGGTGGGGAATGACAAGAGAGGCAGCCAGGGATGGGAAAAGGTTCCCTGGATCTACTGTTATACTACCGAGCTTTGAAAAAGCTGCCCTAATTCTCCCATTTTCCCCCAACTTCCTTTGGCATATGTACTCATCAGCAAATGACATCTCTAGAGCATACTAAATGACTTGTACTTCTGGACTCTAGTTAGGGCAGTATTAACAACTAGAGTGCAATAAACTCAGCTCTCCATTTCGCCAACAGGGGACAGCACTGTCTAATGTAACTCCTGAGAGTAAAGAGTCATTTAGTGTCCACGCAGAGCCCTAGACTGCAACTAGAAGTAAAAGCAATTCTTTTCTTGTTATTCTTCCCTTTGTTCTTGCATTTTCACTGGTAACTCTACCTCCTTTAAAGTATTCATTCTGGCCACTGAATTAATACCATGAAGCATTAATTTTCATACTAAAAAAAGGAAAAAGGTACCAGCAATAACCAAGTACCCGTTCCAGGTGAGCTGCTTACCAGAACCATCAGCACTTAAGATCTTCTCAGAGACAAATCACTGGGAATTCAAGGATCCTACTCCACACAAAGCTCTTAAGGCCTCATAAGTCATTTAAGAAACTGGAACTAAGGGTTCCATTAGCACAATTGCTTGGCTTAAAGGCAGAAAATCAGATTTTACAGACTTTCAGTAGCATAATGTCTCCTAAATTTCTTGTTCTAGATCATCCTTCTTAAGAGTACCGGATAATCCAGATGTATTGAAGAGAACAAGGTTTTGCCTCTCTTCATCTATTTCCTATTGCAAGTTTGATGCACAAAAGCCACTGACCAGCTAAAGAAAAATCCCCACCAACAAAACCCCCAGCTGCTCCTTTCCTCCTGTTTTATAACCTGGTAGTACTCTCACAGGGTGGCTCCATTGACAGTTTCCAAACAGATGAGCTTGATCCTGCCAGCTGACTTCAGTGTTTCTGAAACCTTTCTCCTGACAACCAGTTCTCCTTCATAATTAGAGTATATTTCAGCTTAGTTTTCAGTTATTATTTTAGTGCTGCTTCCTGGCAGTTTCAGCTCAATCTCTAAGAAAAGAATAAGGTCAGTTATTACTGTGTTAAATGCACTTGTGTAGTATACCTAAAGCCTCGGCCAGACTCCCCAAACTGTACAGGCTCCTCCTCTCATCACTGATGGAACCCCAGATGTTGGGATCCCAAAATACAATATTTGAGAAACCTTTACAGGATTCCCAAATTATTGGGAATCTTATTCTCATTTGTTCAGAGAAGATCCTGAAAGGCCTAAAGTTCCTAAAAAATGTTAAGTGCCAAATGCCTGGATCTGGACTTAAATGTTTGAGCTTCCTGTTGGAGTTCAGGGTCAGGCTTGGAGATAGGGACAAGGCAGGTGAACATGCAGAGGATTTTCACATGCTTTCTGTTGGATGTGGTCATAATAACCTAGTGGGGTAGCAAGCACAGGGTAATTAATTTACAGTAATGAGAGTTGGTTATACCTCTAGGCAAACCAGAGTTTTATTTTTCTCAAGAGGAGGTATTCTTCCTGTTGTGTTGTGGGTTTGGTTTTGCTTCCATCAAAAAAATAAACAAACCAGAAAGGCACAATTTATTCAGCCTGGTCTGTGCCAACCGCCTCCACTTATGAGTCCCCCGTGTTGATTTCTTGCCTGCAAACTGCTGAGTCTTTAAAGTAAAACACTGGGCTAGATCAGGTTTGGAGCAAATGAGAATGCAGGGCCACTGACAAAGGACATCCATCATAGGAACCGCTGCAGAAGATGTCTGCAGTTTCTCCTTTCCAGTATGAGGGAACTGCAGCATCCAGCTCTATGTGCACAGCACCCCACCTGTATACTCCCATCCCAAACTGGGGTAACAAGCTGAACCATGGTTCCCCTGATGTGCTGCCTTAGCACATACTGATTCCTCAGTTTGAAGTGATATTTTTCCTCCAGGATGGCAGAACCTAACCCAGTAACTTTATACCTGTAACTTATTTAACTTTAATCCACACAGTGCTCCAAATGGTCTAAGGCTGATTCAGATCCTAGTTCTTTCAAACCTCAGTAAATCTGCATGTGTGTTTGTAGCACTGTACAAGCACTTAAGCGAAGCAAATGGGTAGGAGCTGACCTCTCAAAAATACAAGTGCAAATGACGTGGTATAAGTTGCCACTGATCAGAGTGGATTTGATTGAATTGGCCTGAGAAGGAAGATGTAGAACCACTTTTCTGCTCACATGCATATTCTGTCCAAGGGGGGTATGATGAGTAATGGGGACATACTTTTCATTAACTTTTATTGGCCTTAACTATTAACTACTTATTCAGTAGTTAACTGGAAGGTTGGAAATTATCCTTCTGCATTTTCTGCTTTGATGCAATCTGAAAGACCCGTTCATCACTCAGTTACAGCTCGTAGCTGTATCTTGGTACTAGCACATGCAACAGAGATAGCTCCTGTAGCTCTTTCTCCCTTCACACCTCTCCCTTCTTCTGGCTCTGCCAATTTCAGAGTTTTATTCTTTTTAAATGAGTTGAAACCCCTTGCCTACTACCCAGCACTAGCTGATGACGCTTCTCAGAAATGTCAGAAATTGCTGCTGACATTTCAATTTTGCTTTTGTCTTCCTCTTTCTTAGATCGTACTCTAGAGAAGATTTATATTCGGATAAAAAGTAAATAACATGTCAGAATACGCATCAGGGAACATCAAATTGTTGGGTTTTTTTCCAATTACAACTTTATTTCAAATAGGGTAATGCGATTAAAGGATAATTACTAGAAGTGCAAAGCCCAGGTTATGATCCGAGATGGTTACCTTTTCACTTCCACATCCTGTCTTTCTAAATAAAACATTCCTGTAGGACAAGTTACTCTGCATCTGCATATCTGCAGGTATCCAGAAGCAACTGAATGTCTGGCATTACAAATAGCTTTTTGTGGGTAAACCACCACATTAGGAAAGGAGACAAGTATAGGTGGTTTTATCACTGATTAAAGAAGGTATAAACTCACTTCAGGATGGGATGTTAATGAACAGTATATTAGTAGTGTTCTACAAGCAGTATCATAACATGCTTTTACATAGAAGTCATGGGGATTTTCCCTCCACAGTTCTGCTCGATCATACAAGGACTGTTGTAGTGAGCCAGAAGTTGTTAAAAGTTTGGGATTACTTTTTCAGAGCTGCTTTTGCCTCTATGGGTAGAAATTCAGCTCATCACAGGGTCCATTTGATGGGAGGCTGGTAACAGAAGAAGTAAAGCTGTGAGAACTACAGGGAGCTAAAAATGATTTTCTTATGACACGAGCATACACCAGTAACTAGCATGAAGCATCAATTAGCACTGCCCTTTGTCAGCCCCTGTGCCACTGCTGGTGCCACAGGGAATGGGGCTTTTTTATTCCAGTTGGGCTCAGAGGATGCTAAAGGGGGGATTTAAAGCAGCTGATAACTATGGGAGGGTTAGCTATAACGGTGAGGGTGCTTCAAACTTTATTCAAATAGTTATGGGCTTCCACCCTTTGAAAGACTGAATCTGGTGGAAAAACCCACCTTGTTGCAGGAGCTGTCTGGTATAAGGCTTGAGTGTCACAAACCATTAGTGAGGTTTTGCCAATCTGTTTTATCAAAGTGCATGAAATAAAACAGCAATCCTTTATTATTAGCTGCTTTATTTGACTGGTAATAGTGCCTAAAAGGGGCCAGGACTCCAATTTGCTCCACTTGGAACTGCTATTTGCTGTGAGAGTGCATATTCTCATTTTCCCCACGAGTTCCAGTGGCACAGTGACTGGGTCGTGATGGGAGCAAGACTTATTTTAGTAAACATCCAAAATCGGTGACACCACTTGGGTGAGAAATGCTGGGTTTGTAACTGAGCACATCAGCTTTCTACTGCTGGGTCCCACAACTCAGGGCTTCTCAGCAACTTGCTGCTGAGCCCTGGCCAGCTACACGCCTGAGGTAACCCTGCAGGGTTTTGACCACGGCCAGCCTGCTGTCACAGAGGGTTAAATCAGTGGCTGCATGTTCTCTGGACAAAAAGAGAAACCCGGTAAGATGGCCAGGCAGGGACTGCTCTTGTGGAAGCTGGAGCTGGACAAGCGAAGGAGCAGTTCAAAACGGGGCTGCCTGGAGAAGGGAGATGGTGCTCAGCAGGGCACAGCTCTGAAACCCCTTGTGCTCTTCTAATGAGAAATCAGGAGGTGAAGCTGAACACACAGAGAATTTGTTTCACAACATCAATATTTAAAACAAGCCTATAAGCATAAATAAAAATAATATTTATATTTGTTAATATTTATTAAATAATATATCAGATTACTTCTAATGTCAGCCTTGCTTCCAAGACATTTATTGTGCCTGCATCCTGCTGTACCTGAGGAAGACAAAGATGCTCCTCGGTGTACAAACCAAGTGAATTGTTCAGAATAGCAGACTGGGAAATAGCGATCCCTATGGAACAAACAGCATAAGAGCGGCTGAGTTGTTAAAGCGTTGCCCTTGTTCCCTTGAGATATGTCCTTATCTCAATAATTGGAAGAATAGTAAATAAATACATAAAGTGTCTTATTTAGCTGTGGCAGTGGTGGAGTCCTTTATCTGTAGCATAGTCAGGAAAAAGTTTTGGATTGATCCAGAGTGCACAGGCCTATTTTCTATTAAAGTGTATTAATGCCAGATTCTGTGCAATTAGTGAAAAGTCAATTCCCATTACTAGTTAACACTATTGAGTATCTGCTTTCTTTAATAAAAAGCTATGTCCAGCATAAAGACTATAAATCGATAAGCAGCCACTTTCTAAATCCATTCTGTCTCAACCGAAAATGCAGGAAGAGCACTGCTGTTCGGAAGGCAGAATGGGTTTAGATGAAGAGATCCCTGCCCTCCAAGAGCTGACCTGCCTGCTGCCACCACTGCCTTTGAACAGGCCTCCCAGCTCCTGCTGCCACTCAGCTTCTCTTTGGAAAAGCCTTTGCTGACTTCTCAGTTGTTGGAAAACAGTTTCTGGGTTGGCAGAAATCCTCCATCTTGCATGTTTGACTCCCATATATGTGTACTGATCCAGCAGCTGCTCTACGTGTCCAGCCAAACTTGGGACAGACCTTGGAGGTATCTAACAGCCAAATCTGGTAGCTGGTGTCTGTTCTGGACAAGCCCTTTTGAACACTGACAGGGGTGAGGCAACCACAGCTTCTCTGGGCAACCTGTGCCAGTGCCTCATCACTCTCACAGGGAACAGCTTCTTTCTGATGTCTCTTCTTAGTCTCCCATCAGGTTAAAGCCATTCCCCCTTGTCCTGTCCCTACAGACCCTTGTAAAAAGCCCTCTCCGGGTTTCTTGTAGCCCCTTTAGTTACTGGGAAGCTGCTCTAAGGTCTCCCTGTAGCCTTCTCTCCTCCAGGTTGAACAAGCCTGGCGCTCCCAGCCTGGCTCCAGAACACAGGTGCTCCAGCCCTTGAAGCATCTTCATGGCCTCCTCTGGACTCGCCCCAAGAGCTCCACATCCCTCTTGTGTTGATGCCCCAGTGCTGGATGGGAGACTGCAGAGGGTTCTCCCCAAAGCGCAGTAGAACTCCTGTAACGAAGAGCAACCATTTATGCTTTAGCAGCGGAAGATCTGCAGTTCCCATACAACTGTCACCTGGTATTGCACAGTCACTGTGTTAACTCCATAAATAATAATTACTTTTTGGTAGAACTCCGTCTCCCATCATAGGCTGTGCAGTGCTGGTGCTGGAAATGCTGCCCATGTGGCATGCATGCTTAATCCTCATGCTGTCTAGCAGAGCAGTCTGCAGGTTTCACACACAATTTGATCATGTTCAGTAGTTGCTTGGCAGACAGCTGAAAGTTACTGTGTCATTATAGAGGAGCAGCAGAGAGAAACCTCTCCTAAGCATGCTTTAGTAATGCTGCCTCCTAGGACAGATTTTTGTCATCTTTGTGTATATATATCTATTCTCATTTGAACGTACATAAATTCAGGCCAGTAACAAAGCACCACCTGGGTAGCTCACATCACAGAAACCACACAGCTTGACAAAATAACACTTCACACAAGTGTATTATGCCTGATCAAATCTGGTCTCGGACGTGGAGCTGGAGGGCCACTGTCTTTGCAGGGGTAACAGGAAGAAAGTGGAGAGATTCCACTTGGCAAGGAGCCAAGATGGCAGAGATTCCTGAGTGCAAGGAGCACGTGAATGCTTAGCTGAAAATCGGGAGAGAAGTGGCAAAGGTTTGTTTGGTGCCTTGTAAGCTTCTATGTGGAGATTTCATGTCTTGTTACACCACACACACACATCATATATGAGGAATATTATTAGAAATTAACAATAAATATAACTAAAAAGTGGTGAAAAAAATTGTCCTGGGTAAGAAACAAAGCAAGAATTGAAGAAAGAGTGAAAGAAGATTTATTGTTCTGTTCCCAATACCTGGGGTTTGATTTAGAACTGGTTTTCACTTGTGGCTCATGGATCTGCAGAAACCCAAAGGTTGCTTCTAAGAAGCGAATAAAAGCTGGTAAAAAGACTTCTGCTCTCAGTAGCCTTTTATTTTTTAATGGCGCCTGCAGAACAAGGGAAAAGGGGAAAAACTGTGTAGCAGAAGAAGTTAAAGATTGCAAAGGAAAGAAAATGCATTTTGTTTCTTCACAGAGCAGCAAGGAAATAGTTTCGTTGCCACTTTTAATAATCACTTGCTAAACATCTGAGCAGTTGAATTGTCAGTCAGAATGAATGTAGATGAAATTCAGACATAGACAAGGCTATTTGCAGAAATTTGATTTTTATAGACACATCGACAGTACTTTTCCCCCGAAGCAGTACATTCTGCTTTAGCTGAGGAAAAGAAATTATATGATGTGATTTAATTACACATTTGTGACTAACACTTTGTTACAAACAGTAGTGGAAGTGGAAGCAAAATGGAGGCTATCTGGTCGGTAAACATTTTCTTTTAAATAGTTGACTGAATTTGAATCATGACTAAACTGGAGGAAATTGCAATCTGCTTGTGGAATTTCCAGAAAAAGGAGCTAAGCTCATAAGGTAAATTATTAATGTTGGTATATTCGCTTTGCTCCAGTTATTTGTAATGAAGGAAATGTGATTTGTGTGTGTACAGCATTTTAATATTAACTCAGTTGCCTGATCTAAAATAATGAGACAGATCCGAGTCTTTCATTGCCAGAGAAGAATTTTTTATGCAAGTGAAATCAGAAGGGCAAAAGATTCCACCCCACAAAAGGCTAAAAGCTGAGTTTAGCTGGACTGCCTGAGGACAAGAGGTTTTAGACCCTCCATTTTCTTCACCCATTGCGTGACAGATACACACATGCATGGAAGTTGCTCAGCAAGAGGATAAAACCGCATGCTTTCCCCTTGGCATTTGAATGCATGATGAGATCGTATCTGTAGCAAGTTTCATTAGGAGCAACTACAACACCATAAACAAGAGTAATAAAATAAATCCTATGCTTAGACACAGCTGAGCCGGAGTCAACAGTTAGCGGGTAAGAGTTAACATCCATGATGGAACATTGTTGAGAAGCCTGTGTTTCAGCAGTGATGTTGCACAACCTCTCTTCTTTCCATTTACAGCTCTTGTTATTCATAAATAAAAATTTCCAGTCCCCTTTTTTACACTATCGGTAAATAACTCCAATTACAACAAGTGCAGGAATAAAATCCTATGAAAGGGAATTGTAAATTACAGCTGCAGTTTTAGACTTGAACATTTTGTGAATTTGGATTCCGTGTTTCCCAGAAACACTGTGATTTTAGTATTTGTGGCTGGTAACAGTGGTTTAGCTCTTAGCTCTGCAGCCTCAGATTTATACCCCAGCGTACACACAGACCCACTATTGCTTTTCAGGCTTGCTTTGCCCATGTGTCTCAGTCTGAAAAGGACCATCTTGGTATAAGAAGGCTGTCCAGGGCTTCACAGACCCATCCAAATCCAGGCAAAGGAAAAACTGCTTTGTGGTGTTGTTGAAGAATCATTAGAATCCTGTTGGCTGTTCCATGTAATCACTGAAATCATCTTGGGAAGCAAATAGAAAACAAATAGTAAAACAAGGAGAGAACACCCCCATTGTAAACCATGCACCTTGCTGTAGCTGATTGTTTTTTATTTTGAACTGGTGGTCTGCAGCTCCTTCTGGCATTGTTTAAACATTAATCACCATAGGGTCTCTTTCTAACAAAATCTGAACATTCACATTTGACAGGTTTGCTGCTCCTGACAGGGAAGGAGGAAAACAGTAGGGTCTGCAGGCTTGAGGTATCAGAGTTCATTTTTCAAAGTGCAGAGCTTACTGCGTTAAGCATTTCCATCAGCTGAAATGCATTTGCTCCTCAGCGTAAGCCCATGCCTGGTGACAGTGAGAATGTGCAGAGCTAAGCCACACTGATACAGTCTCTTGATGACTAATAGTGGCATGAGAATGAACTAATACTTGTCTAGTCCAAAATATGGTCTCCCTGGGACACGTATGGCAGAAACAAGAGTGGGAGTTGGCTTTTTTTTTTTGGTGACTTGTTCAAAGCTTGTGCCAAGTCCCCTGGAAGGATCTTCTCCATGCTTCAAAGTGCAAAAATAGCAACGGTGTAAAGCAAAATCCAGGTCTAATTTTCATACCACAGAAAGAGAGCAACTCCTGTGGGGTTATATTCAGATAAAAATGCCTCTTTATTGAATTCAAAGGATGCTGAACCTGAGGTGAAATCACCGTGGAGTCTGGTCCAGCATCTTTCTCTTTTACAAGCCTGGCAGGGATGTACAGCTCGTATTGTCTTGGGGTGGATCCAGCTTTCAAAACAAGCTGAAGTTGCTGAGCTGCCCTGCACAGAGGCCAGGAGTATGCTAGTTTCTTAAAGGCTCAGAAGTTCAGAAGTTTCCCTTCTCCTTATTTTCCACTGACTGACTCTGCATTCCCCAGAGGCTCCTTTTTAACAGCACAGACCATCGCCAAAAATTAAAAATAGGAAAAGTCTGGGGGGAGGAGAGGAGGGAAGAGAATAACAAGACATACCTGCAGCAGCCTTTGCAGTATATTCCCTCTGTGTCCCACCGACAGCGTCACATGGAAGGGAAATTGTTCTATCAGTGACTATGTTAGATTCATGACCCCGCCACAACCTTGAATTGGCCTTTAGTTGTCGCTGATGGGAACTGAAGAACAGCTCCTGTCGACATGATTGCTGCTCTCCAATGAATCAGAACACGCAGGGCACAGAGCAGCACATTAAACTAGCAACAGAAATATATCACTGTACTTTTATATAGATGTATTGCTTTTGCCCAGGCATATAAATGATTGGGCTATCCACTTATTTTTTTTCCAAGGACTATAAATTAAAAATAAGCTAAGGGTTTGGAAATTATGTTCTCTCTCTTCCCCCCTCCCTTCTGTCCCCTTTTCTTTTAAAGCTGGGTAGCTATTTCAGATCTCCAGTAAAACATTTTAAAGGTAATCTTACTGCCTATGTCTACCTGACCATCCTTTTTCTAAAAGAAATCTACCACTGCAGTTCTGTCTCAGGTAATTTAACTCTTCAGCGTGATCACAGTAACCGTATGCATCCCTGTGCTTCTTTTGCCTGCTAATGAACATTTACAGGGCTGTATCCATTAATTTAGTAAGATAAGTATATGAAATGGCAAAATCTATGTATGTCATGTGTTGTTCTTTTTCCCCTAAAAAATATTTCATAAAATAAGATTATTTCGATTACCCTAACCAAAGGTCACTTTGATTTGAAAGTTAGTTTGATGTACAGCTGCATAATTTAACGTAGTGCCTCAAAAAGGGAAATGTTACCATGAAACTGCATTTAATTTTTGCAACTTTCCTCACTGATTGAATCATCTTTAAAAATTGAATTTTAATTTTATTTCATTTAATTCAGAGATGGCATCACCACGCTTGCAAACAGGTTTTGGCCATGGCACATTCCCATCTCTTTGTAAACAATTTATCACTTACTAGTTTTTCTGTCACATCTACAAGGAATAAGCAAGCTGCTTCCTTTACATTCTTCCCCCATCTCAGGTTTTTCTGTGAGGAAATGCAGGACAAGAGCCTAGGAGTCCATTTGTCATGGCATGAGACTGAGGCAGGCAGGTATCACCGTGCTTACTGCAGGGCAAAGCAACCAGCCCCACAGCTGATCTTTGGAAACTCTTGCATGGGCAAGTGGAACAACTGACCTTCATGAGGCAAGTTTTCCCTACTTGAATCTGCAGGACTGAGCCTGCCAGATCGCCTTCTGCTGGGTTTCTTAATGCGTTACAATGAGACCTAAGCTTCTTAAACTTTACTTTCTTGGACCAGCTCCTGAAGAAGTTTGGTGTTAACCATATGTTTGTGCATCGGGTGGAATGCATTTGCCATCCATCAGCATGTGACCTGGTCAAGGAAAATAAATGAGCTGGTTGCAGCTATTTCCCCTCAACAGTCAGAAGCACCCCCACAACAATTCCTGCACATCTTTTCACCAAGTTTTAGATTATTGAATCTTACTGTGCACCACTTAACTATCAAAACTAGTAAGGTATAAATAAAAATGTAGCAGCATTATCATCTTTTTAAAAGACTGTTAATTTCCAGATCTGATGATAATATGGACATTCAGCATTTCAAAGCTTTTAGCCAAACACTATCCAGGATAGGAGTGCTTCACCACACAACACTGTTGACAATACTTAAAAATCACATCCTTTCTGGTCCTCTGAGCAGCAAGTGCCATATCAAGAAACAGAAATTAAAGGCCTGTTAGTGTGGAGAGGGATGGTAAAGTGCAACAAAACACTAACCATTTAACTGCTTAGCAAGGAAAAACACCACCTCCATCCTGCTTTGTTGCCACCCAGCCACTGTGCTTTAGTTCCTTAGGTGTTTAAGTGCCTCTCAATAAATCTTTCTAAATGCTCTTGGCATAGCCAGAGGCTGCCGAAATCTTCCAAGTGCTGTGTGCTTCCACAGCTAGGAGCTTGTGTTGAAACCCTACCAAGGCCCACAGTCAACCCAAAGGGATTACTGGCTAACTGGGGAATGGGAGCAGCTCCTCTTCACTGTGTTTTCTCAAGAAAAGGAGCCACAGTTATAGGAGAAAGGATTTAGAGGGATCATTCATGGAGACAAAGGCCTGGCTTGCTTTGGAAGGAAGCATGGAGAAGGGGCCTCAGCCATCCTTTGCTGGCCAGTTCAGGAGTGAAGGCAGCTCCAAGCAGTTCTCCACTGAGTGTGCTGTCTTCCAAAACAGGGATCAGTGAAGTCTGGAGAGGCCAACTCTCAGGGCTTGGACTCTGCCCTCAAGGTACTACCAACTAGACAAACCAGTCTCCCCATGGATTTAGCCTCTTTCAAAGCCCATTGGTGGGGTGTGGAGGGGGCAAAGCCAAGACCTGGCTTTTTGTTTTGGCTTTTCCTTCTGGAGGAGGGAGCACTAAGACCAAGACTCAGGCTGGGAGGCCAGCAAGCCTCTGCCAGCTCCAGGGGAAAACATGCCCCCGTGATGTTTTCTGTGTTAAAATACTAGGTAATTCTCTAATCTTGTCTTAAACAGCTCTCATGAGCAGCCACAGAAAAGAAAGAAAATGAGAAACTATCAGAAACTTCCTCAAAGTGGGGCAGCAGTAGCCAGTGAGCAGCAGGGCCCTCCAGCAAGGTGCTCTGTCCCCAGAGCCATTTACATGAGCTTTAACTCAAATCTTGCCCCTCCTCTTAAGCGAGGTGAAGTTATCACTTACTGTTTTGTAACTTCCAGTCCCCAAACTCAGATAAACTTCGAATACTTCCACCAATAAGTACAACTGGCACTTGAAGGACACAGAAAGTCATCACTGAAAGGTGCTAACTTTTCTGAGAACATATTAGTTTTCTGACTCTGACTGCTTTGTCAGCCCAGACAGAAGATTGCTTTATAGTGCAGGTCTGGTATGCTCTTTGCTTATTGATGTTATGAATGTCCATGATTTTATTTAGAGTTTAGATAGGTTAACACCAGATGTTGAGATTATACAGGAGAAAAAAAAAAAACCCTTGCCAATACCCTCACCTAATCTACTGAACTGTTCCTCCAGCAGCCCACGTGAAGGGGAAGGTTGACAAATTTCTGATATCAAACCCAGCTGTCAGAACAACACAGGGTAATGGCCGTCCTTGTCAAACACGCCAATTAATTCACCAGCTTGTCAATGTAGGTGTAATTGATGGACTCCACAATCTGGCTGAGTAATGAAAGTCGAAAGCATTACTAAGACCATTTTACCTCCTAAGAGATCCCGTAATCTAACCTGAGCAATCAGCACTGTGATGAGGGGTGCAGAAAAAGAAGGAAAACAACAGTTTTATGCCATAGTAAGTAGAGGTTTCATACATTTTAAGGGTAGAAAAGGATGTGAAAAGAACATGAAACAATGGTATAATATTGTGGAGTAACAGTGTTACCTAAATACTCTTCTAAGTAGAAAACATAATTAGAGGAATTGTTTCTCTGTGAGAATCGGTGTGTTCTGGAAGCCTTTATTTTAATAAAGGAGCTGTTTTTACAAGAAAATGTGGCCACTGTCACCAAAGCTGCTGCTGTGGGAAAGCAGTGACAACTCAGCAGGGTCATTAGCATAATCCTTTGTCTGATTCAGAAATGTCTGTTAAGAACTTCTAAAACAACCACCAAAAAAATTGCTATTGGAGTTCCCTTGCTGCTGTGTTAACTTGCCCACTGCCAGGATAGAGTTTGGTTTAGTAAATGGTTTGAGGTCTCCAGGCCTTAGAGGGTGGGTTTAATATTAGTTACTCATTCTTCAAAAACACCAAAAAAAAAAACCCAAACAAACCCTCCCAAAAAAAGTTTTCTTCTTCATCACCATAGCATGGGGATAAGGTCTTTGTAACTGCAACCAGACCTACTTTGGTGGCATGTTCAAGACAGAACAGCTCCATGAAGTCAGCTGTGCCAGCAGACGAGAATTCGTTGCTGTGGACTCAACAACAATGTAATAAAATAGGGAATAAAATCTCCAGGGATAAATCCAAAAGCCATACACACTAGGCACATTCCTATACTAAGCAATGAAATCTATCTCAACCTCTTTCAGCAGGCTGCATTGGCTCAGCTGAGCTACCATGACGGGTGATACCGCAAACCTCTCTACACTCATCGTTTAAATATGCTTGAGAAATACCTGCTTGCTGCAAAGAGCAGGGGGCAAAGTCAAGGCTGCTCCTCTTGGGCTCAGGGATGGCACAAACCATGACCAGGAGCCTTGGAGAGGGAACTAAGCCATCTGGGATTTTAATGCATAATCTGAGAGTCTGAAATAAGAAAACAGAGCTTCTAATGGAGTTTAGGATGGCATTTTATGAGGAGGGACTGCAGGATTGGCTCTTTATGCTGTTCAGGAGATGATTCAAAGACATTACACTCATTGGCAGTGATGAGAAAAGCAAGTGAAAAAGGAGTGGCAGTGCTGGGTAGCTCTAGCTTCCTGCTTCCTAGGATTTATGTACTTAAGGATGAATTGAATACTTGGTGATCAAGAGTGCAAATAGCAGTTGTATTAATGATTTCAACATAACCTCTAAATCCCAGGATGGCAGTAGAAATCTTTGGCTGGGTCTTAATCTTCTGACACTTTTTATTAAGAACCAAAGTAAGTGCTGCTGCCTTATGACACAGCAGCTTACAGGAGTGTGAACTGTGGCATCGTCACTTCAGTGTATGCACACTCTGAGCTCAGGTGCTAGTCAGACCAGATAGAGCTTTCCAAAAGTGAATTTCTGAAGGGACAATCTCCTGTCGACATTCTTCTGGCTTTTTTGTTAATACTTGTCTCATACTTGCACCAGTCTTTTTGTGTCTGGCTTAGCTGCTGAGTGGTGCACATCATTGCCCACATTCATTAGGGTGATCACTGTTGCAGATATCCCCTAACAGGAGAAGGGGCCAAGTCCTCCTGTCAACTCAGACTGTTTTAGTCTACAGTTGCCACTCTTTTCCCAGTAAATGTTTGGTACCTGTTAAAGACAGCTGCAGGGCTTCCAGCTTACAAGTATTATGCATCTTGCAGCAAAGACCTGCCTTATTCTGGAGATTAGGACACCTGTGATCTACATTTTGTGGCCAAGGAAAAATTAATATGCCTCAAACAAATATGAGAATCTTCTCATCATTACTCTTCCTCTCTTTCTCCCACCTATTCCCTAAAGCATATTGATCTTTGATGTGCTTTTTTTCTTGAGGCAATACGAAGACAGTATGTCTGAATCAGAGATGCAAGTGGTATTTGAAGCTGTTCTCAAACCTAAAGACAGTTTATTCTAGCTTTGCCATGTCAATTCCAAAGACAGCTCAGTTTCTAAGTTAGCAGTAGTCTTTGCTAATAAAAGATAATGCCATCCCCAGAGACCAAAACCTAGCCCTTATCTTCATTTTGGAGCTGTACGGTATCGGATCTGATACCGAGTGCCCTCAACCAAGGACAGGGACTTGCAGGTGTGTTTTCTGTTACACTCTGTCCATTGCATTCTCCTATTGCAGAATGAGATGGTCACACAGAAGCAGTTCATAGTTTGTCAGTCTTCCTTATCTTGGGGTCCCAGAACTGGACACAATATTACAGATGTGGTCTAACAACTGCCAAGGACAGGGGTCTAATCACTTCACCTACTGTGCTCTAACATAGGCCCCATGCTTTGGCCACCTTAGCTGCCACAGCGACCTGGTAGCTCATGTTCAGCTCATTGCCTCCGACAACCCACCACTTTTTTCAGCATGGCTGCTTCCCAGTGCTGTGCAATGGGGTTAGTCTCCCCCAAATGCAGAACTTCATGTTTGTCCTTGCTGAATCTCACCAGGCTCCTGTTGGCCTAGTCCTCCAGTCTGCTTCTGTCCTTCTGAAACACTCCATGATCTTTGGACTGAAACTGAAATGCTAATGTTGTTTTAATGTTCCCACATACTCTGTGAGGAAGGCAGCGTGTCACACTGGCAGATCCTACTTCATAAATTGCATGTGGGATGTATCTAGAGAAGGAAAAGCAATGGGGGGTTTGTGTGTGTGACAATGACACAGAATCTCTCTCCATCTTCTACCCACCCTGACCTGAGGTTAGTTGAGTCTCCTGATTGGTACAAGATATGTGGCAATAACATCTCAATGTTGTGGCCTTCAGTGAATGTAAGGTTTAAGACTTGAGGAAAAGATATTCATAAATTCTCCGAGTGATGAATGGTTGGCAGGTTCATTTCAGCTACAGAAGTTCAACATTTTTTTCCCCAAGGTGTCATGGTTTAACCCCAGCCAGCAACTAAGCCCCACAGAGCCACACACTAGCTCCATCCTGGTAGGACGGGGGAGAGAATCAGAAGGGTAAAAGTGAGAAAACTCCTGGGTTCAGATAAAAGCAGTTCAACAGGTAAAGCAAAAGCTGCACACAGAAGCAAAGCAATACAAGGAATTTGTTCCCCACTTCTTGTGGACAGGCAGGTGTGCAGTCATCTCCAGAAAAGCAGGGCTCCCATCACCCATGGTAGTTACTTGGGAAGACAAACACCATTGCTCCCCATGTCCCCGCCTTTGCCCCAGCTCTATATGCTGAGCAAGACACCATACTGCATGGGACACCCCCTGGGTCAGCTGCCCTGCCCGCGTCCCCTTCCAGTACCTTGTGCACCCCCAGCCTGCTCCCTGGTGGGGTAGGTAAGAGGCAGAAAAGGCCTTGACTCTGCGTAAGCACTGCTCAGCAGGAACTGAAATATCCCTCAGTTACCAACACTGTTTCCAGCACAAATCCAGAACACAGCCCTGTACCAGCTACTATGATGGAAATTAACTCCACCCCAGCCAAAAAAGGCATATGTATAAACACCCCCTCCCCAAATGAGCCCCTTTTTCTACTGTATATATCTTGCACTGTGAGCTGCGCTCCACTATCTGTAGCGGCTATTGTTAGAGGGCACTAAAAAGTTGAAATAATTGGTACAGTTTTTTGTTAGAGCTACTTTTATCTCTCATGATATAAAAATTACCCTCTGTCGCTTTGTAGTTATTCTTTTAACTAAGGCTCATATTGAAATACTCCTAAACAAAAGAACAGCTTGTGGTAAGCAGATTTCCCCCCCACACACACATTTTGATCATTGATTTTTTGATTTGTGGAAAAAAAAGATTAGCTTGAAAAAACCCAGAAAAATTAATAAAGCCCAGGACATTTATAAAGTGAAATACCTTTTCATTAGAAAGCTCCATGTACCTGCCCACTTTCAGGAGTGGGTATCATGTATCGATTGGGCTTTGGGGAGCTGAGTTTTCCACCAAAACCAGAATGAGATATGCTTGTTCTGAATTGTACCTCAGATAACTAAATTAACTGCATGTCAGATACTGCAAATGACACAGATAAGGATTTTGCAAACAGATTTCATTTTACTTCTTTTGTCAATGCTGGTTGAATATTGGGAAACTTCACCTAATTCAGTGCAGCCATAACAGCCTCTACTCTTTCTAGTGGGCTTCAGTAGATAAAAGATGCCCTGCTCCTACTACTGAGAGGAAAAGCAAGCAAGCAAGCAAGCAGGCTTTCATATCGCTTTAGCCTTTCCCCTGCAGCAGGTTCAGAGCGCACACTTAAATCTGCAAAGGGAAGATGCCTGGCTTTCCCCTCTCTGCCTTTTCAGAGTAAAGGAAGGAAACCTTTAGCTCACTCATACCAAACAGCCACTCTTTTGTGCAGCAGAAGATGGCTCCTGACTGACTGACACAGCAGGTGCTGCAGAAGCCAAGACAATTCTGCATTTCAAGTGATTGTTGTCACTACCAAAGCCTATTATCTGGGGTAATAAAGTTTAAGATTAAGGGGATTCTGCATGTTTGTGCTATTCTCCACAAAGATTATCTTCTAATAGACCAGCTGCTTTATTACACTTTGCCTACCCCTACTCATTGTATAGAGAAGCCATGCATACGAATGGGAATGTACCGAGGCAGGCCTTGTCTTTCAGCTGGGAATATCATATTGCCCTCAGTCACCGGCTGGGAGTATTAAGTTACCAGCAGTTGCCAGCTGGGAACACTGCATCTTCCACCTTGCCCAGCAAAGCACATCCTGCTATTGTCAGGATTCTGCTAAGGCCATAACCTGGTTGTGGGGGCTCCTGACTTGCGGGATCCAAATGCAATTGCTGTGGCTCTGGCACAGCTTTAGCTTTACCTATTGAACTGCCTTTATCTGAACCCGTGAGTTTTCTCACTTTTACCCTTCCAATTCTCTCCCCATCCTCCTGGGATGGGGCAAGTGTGTGGCTCTGTGGGGCTTAGCTGCTGGCTGGGGTTAAACCACAAGAATACAGGTCTGGGAGGTAGAGTTAAAAGTCTAAATGTAATGAATGTTATAGCTCAGTTCAGTGGGCTAGATTTTGATTCTTCGTTTTGCCTAGAAACCCAGGATCTTTCCCTTGTCACATCCAGTATATCGCTAGCTCCTCTGAAGAAGTGATGAGTCAAAATGATTAAAAAAGTAAATTGAAATCAGCAGTGTGTTTTGACTTGCAGAACTATAAACAGAGGGAACAGAAAGTGCATTGAAGCCTGCATCACTCTTTGCCCGTCTCTGAAGACGGATGAAGTTAAACTGCGGCAAGGCAGCAGCTCTGCCTCAGCAGCCTGGCAGCTGCACACAGCGAGCATTAGAGAAGCATCCTCACAGCAAATCATGCAAGCTGGCTGGATAAGAACTGCAAAAGAAGGAAACCTAAACGAGGAACTCAGTACCACCACAGCAGAGCTCTAGAAGAAATGCTGCTTAGAGTCAGATTTAACTCAGCTGAATTGCCTTCAGAACTCATCATCTGGTCCAAGCAATTCGAGAGCTCCTGACTGGTTCACAAGCTTTATGGCCTTTATGTCTCAGCAGGACTGAGACAACCTCCTCTCCTTCAGACTGTTCCACTTCCTCTGGCAGACACAACCAAGACACCTCAGCTTCCTTTGTGATGCTGTATTGATTTTTTGCAGTCTCTCTTTCCCAAAGGAATTGACTGCACTAGATCAAATTAAGAACAATCTGAGCATTTAATGGGGCTCCTTCAATATGATGAAGTTTGATTGCTTGAAGTTGAAGTTCATGATAATTATTTATGCTGACAGTACCCTCACAGGCAATAAAGACTGACCCTTTCCTGAAGGCCTCAGTCTCTCCAGCAGGGAACCATTTCGATCCTGCTCTACTTTTCTAGTACATATGCTTCTTGTTATTAAATATGAGAATGATGATCAGAGAGCAAAACATATTTCCTCCACAAGCTATCAAACCAAGGTATCAAAACTCTGATTTTGTTTCTGTTCTCTGTTACCAAACTCCTGCAGCTGACTAGTGTTTAGCAGTACCAGAGCTTTCCTCCAGTTTATGAGATTAGCATCAAACCCTTTGACTCTATTGGGTGCAGGGATCAGGCTTCTACCTGCTCTTCTGCAGTTCTCCAGTACCCCATAAAATCAAATTCTGATAAAAACTGTGACATTTCAGTATTTTCTAAGAGAACTGTCCTGAGGATTGCCTATAATCATATATCTTCAAATTAATGAACAGGTTTATCAGCAAGCAGGTAATTCTCACAAATGGTAAGTTGAAAGTGAATCTCTCTTACAACTTCTTCGGCCCGGTTATTAAAACCCCTCCTGGTTGGGTGTAATTAAAACAGTCCTCAAAATCTGTGTGTATGCATAGTATCCCATAAAAGTATCTGCCTTTACCTGTGGGTGCTTGTCAATACACAAAACATCAACAGACTTTCATTTTTGGTGTGTATACACATGCACATAAAGTGAAAGCATGGTGATGCTGTATGTATAAACACATATAAGAATACACACATGTAAAGCAGCCCTCCACCTGCAGCTACTGTAAATGAAGCAGTTTAGCTCCTCAGTCCTCACCAAAGTGTGCAAATTCTCAGCAGCTGATGGTCTGCTTCAACAAATGAATAAAGAAGACAGTTTTATGATTTATTTCTTTGTTTTAAATCTTTCCTTCCTCTCCCAAACCAACAGCTACATCCATCCTGCTTCTCTCCGGAGCACAACTGTCAAAATACAGCACATTTGGGGACAGCTCTGTCCCTACATGCATTCTGCTTTTTTGATAGCAAAGAGAAAAAACAATGCATATGGCGTTCACACAAGGAATATAGTGCTTACCAGGGGTGTTGAGTCCTCCTCCTGTGCTGAAGAGGATGGTTATAGTGCTCTGATGCAGCTTCATAAAATCCTCATCTTTCCTCTGAGCAGCCAGCCCAGGATCCCTGCTGTTTCTGTCACACTCCTCCACCCTAATACAGGCTTCTTTCTCTAAGTTCTTACTTAGTATAAGAGCTTTCAAATGCAGGAACAGCTGCCTTGCATTATTTGGTAATTCCCCAGCCAATGGACTGAGCAGAAAAATTAGTCTATTAACTCGTCTAAAATGTAAAAAAGATGTTACTTAAGAAAGGGGCTTGTGTAACAGCTGGAAAATGTGAAAATTAAAATGAAGCTGCATAGAGGCAGCAGACCTTCACTGGGACAGCAGTAACACATGAGATGGAGCAGCATAACTCCATACCCACCTCTTTGGCCAGACAGAAAAGGAGCTGATCAAGAGGGAGAAAGCACTTTTGAGGGGTTCCCTTAGATGGCTGTGCTTTCATTTGCTGTAACTTTATGTCTTGCTTCATTCATTTTAGATCTTATGTCAAAAGAGATCTTGCCTCAGCAGGTTGCTCTGAAACCTAATGATGCCTTGTTCAGTCCCCCTGAGGTGCCTGGCAAAACGAGGATGGAGCTGCCACCCTAGCTCAGACCAGGGTTTGCATGTGAGAAGGGAGATGGCTGCTGGGAGCAGGAGGGGCTTGTCAGCAGCAGGGCTTGGTGCGATTAAGGAAAACGGTTCAAACCTGCTTCTTGCTTAAACAACTAACAAAAAGAAGACACAAGGAAGGCAGAAGGAAGCTGCTGTTCCTTTAAAGAACTGAGCCTGTGCAGGCTGCTCTGCGGAGCTGTTGAGGCCATTCACAGCCCTGCTCTTCAGTTTTTCAGCGATACTGAACTCCAGGTGACCCTCGCAGACAATGGCTGCTTTAGCATAGGTTTGACAACAGCAAGAAACTCTCTAAAAATAAGCACAAGCTTAAAATACATTTCAACCCCGGAGACCCTCTCCCGTAAGGAAACCAGTACCATCTCCTGTGTTTGCCTTGATTAGCATCACACTTCTTGGCAGTTTGAAAAACGACAGTTTTCAAGGGATTTCCAATGCCTCCCGCTCCAGTTTCTACCCTGGCAGGGAGCCAGGCAGGAAAGACAGTGGGTGGCCTTTACAGGGAGCAGCATCCCTGCTCATTTACCCCACTATCTAGCTTATTTAAAGGTGGGCTATGGAGTAATCCAATTTAATTGCAGTGGCTGGGACAAATGTCTTTCCTTGCCCTGTAGCTACAACATATTTCATTTAAAATGGGTACAGCACACCTTGCAATGTGGAGTATCCAAAAGCTGCCCATCAAAAACTTATTTAGTCATCCTTGTGTTGGGAAAATGAAACAACTTTCTGGTTATCACCAGGAAAAGGGGAAATTTCAGCTGCAGGTGCTGAAGGAGTTATTTGCTCTTGAAGAGGTACCCGCAGGACTATGCAGAGCAGATGTATTTCCACAATTCCAGAGAACTATTAAAGGATTCCCCATTATAACAAACTACCTGGAAATTAGCCCTTATACTGCCAAGGTTTTAAGGCAGCCCACATATCTTACTGCTACACTGGGGTCCGGAAATCCCAAATGCTCACTGAATTTGATGGAAAGTAGGTCTTCTTTCAGCAGGGAAGAAAAAAGAATTTAACTTAGGATGAAATTTGCTTTTTCTGGCCCATTCAGTGGGGGCATACAATGGAGTCCTCTGAAAGGGTGAAGACCTGGAGGTGGTGAAGGCAAAAGCTGTCAGCCACGCTGTATGTACCACAGGATGAATACTGGTTTGATGGGTAATGGAGAAGAGATCCAAATTATTATTCTGTCTCTTTTTAAGGACATTTTTCTGAGTTTGCCAGGCTGACTTCTTGCAGGCAGCTGTCTCACAGCATGAGCTGTTAAAGTTCTAAAGTACCTGTCCACCTTTCATACCCTACTCCTGTAAATGTTTTAGAAGATGGTATGTTAAGAAAAGGCTGTTAGGACGCTGGAGAAGAACAACAGATACATGGAATGGAATTGCTTATGGCAGTCAGTGGTGCAATCCAGGCTCCTCTGGAAGCTTCAAGTATATTCAAGTAAAGGTTTTGTATGAAGTTTCAACCCTCTATAGAAAAATTTATAGAAAATTAAATGTTTCAGTTAAATGTTTAAATACCACGCGGTTCCAGGATATGGTGTGTGAAGCAGGACAAGACACACTTTCTCTGCATACTATTGTCTGCGAACTGGGTTCTTTTTCTTTTCCCAGCCCCTCTTGGATAAAACCTATAGTTAGGTGCCAATTGTAAATGGAAATATTCACCTGACAGCAGGTATTCAGATATTCAGGCAATCTTAATGCAGCACTTTCCTGTGACAAACCAAAGATATGAATTCTGAGAAACATAAATATGAAGTCTATATCCTTCTCTTGTTTTCTGATTAAATACACTTCTGCTCTATCATCTATGGGGTTAGTTAGGTCCAATGACTTTTGATGAGACAAAGTGGTGGACTTGCTATTGCCTATTTTTTAACTGCCTACATCTTAAGGGGAAAAAAAAGGCTGTATCAGCTCTTTAAGTAAGAAAACTTGTGAAATTGCTTATTTTAGTCATCATTTGAACGAGTAGTAATTATGCCTTTAATAGTAAAATGAGTTTTTAATGCTGATTAATGAAACTGCTAAACTGTCAAGACTGCTTGTTACACTTACCGGTCTCTGGAGATCATCCCCTAAAATAGTTGCCATTGTATGTGTAATATGGCTTTTTTTTGTAGGACCAGATGTGAAGCATATGGTGACCTATTACAGTAGGGATGAGCTCTAAGTCCTAGCTGAATTATATTGCACAAACTACCCAAATGGAAAGATAACATCTAGTGATTATTATAGGATCATAACAGCTTTCTAGAGTGTAGGGGACAATAACGGTCTTGGGAAATTGCCTAGCTCAGTTAATCATTCCTGCTTGATAGTGTGATACTGATACTTGTTTACACCTATTGATATCCTAGAGGAGTACCATGTTGCTGTGTGTGCAAACATACTGTAAAACATACTGCTGCTGCCTTCTACTTGTTCTCTCTCCTGACCATGTCAGTGCAGGAGGGAAGTCTGTGGGGCAGTGAGCTCCAGTGAGGGGAAGCCATGGTGTTCCCCACCACTCAGCCCAATGGCCAACCAGAGCAAGCCTCAGAGCTACTTCTGCAGGAGCAAAAGTGTTCTAAGACTGAATGGACACTACCATCCAGACCACACAGAAGGAGGCAGGAAAATAAGGACTATGTAATGACACTCACTGCTCTCTAATTCAGAGACACAAACGTAGTGTTATTTGGCACATTTTATTTCTTTATGACCACTTGGTCATTGGTGCAGTGTCCTTGTTTGCAGGAGACCGGTGAATGGCTACACTGAGCTCTGGAGGGCTGTCACAAGAGTGCTCGTGTCCCCTGGCAGGAGGAATGAGGGCAAGACTCTCTCCTGAATAACCACATTTCCCCATACCCATTAACTTGGTCGTTATCCAATACTATACTCACTCTTCAGTATGCTGGCAGATACTATCCCAAGCAGAATATAATGGACTGCTTTTCAGTTTTGCTACTGCCACTCTGTATTACTCTTTGGTATGATTCTGTCATTTTATGAACAATTTAACCTATTTACTCATGTGTAAATGAACAATGGTTGAAGATTAGAGCGGCTTCATTTGCTATGAAGAGCTACTATCTTGTCCTAAAGGAAAAAGAACCAGTTGACCTAGATGGCAGGTCATCTACAAATGATACTCTACTACTAATGTATCAAATTATCATCACAGTGTCAGCCTATCCGTATATTAATGAATAGGAAATAGCATGGTTACACACCAATTTTAGAGCCCAGAAAAAGTATAGACAACTACTTCAGTAACTAGATATACAAATCAATGAGCAGGTTGATTGAGATGGTTCACAGGCACATGCACTGTGTTTCATATAAATTTCTAAAATCAGTGCTATAATTGCTACTGGTTAAACTTACTTCATAGAAGATGCTCTTGTCTGAATCCATATTTGAAAGGGGAGGAAATTTAGCATTATCTCCTATACATATTACCAGTAGCACTTCTTCCATAGTTGTATTCTTGGCTTCAAGATTGTTCCATTAGACAGAAGCACTCTTATGACCCCTCAGGTCTTGTCATTTCATCACTGATTTCGCAGTACCCAGTCCTGCATCCCTAACCCAAATGAGCAGTACCACCAACATCCTAAAATCAGATCCACAGAAATGCTGAAACTACTTCCTGCAATTCTATAATCATGTAAGGCTGCTGCACTGCAGTAAAAGTCCTCTGCAAATTGCCCTGAAACAGAAACTGATGTACGGCCATGCTTTCTGTAACAAATAATGCTACTACAGCTTAACTGGCATTGATACAAATATTCAGGCCTGTAAATGATCCTAGTGAAAGCCACAGCCACAGCTACTATGCTCCACATAGATAATTTGTTCCTTGGAAAAGTCTGTTTTCATAGTAGTGTAGTTACAAAGCAGCCTCTGAAGTGCCACAGTGTTGGGAAAGCACATCACATACAGAAGATAATGACTACTGACACCACACCAGCTTTCCTCTTGTTCCATATAAAAGCCAGCAAACTCTAAATCATCAGTGCAACCATGCTGCTTACCTGCCCCCATTGTTCAAGCATGTCTTTACAGCAGGAAGCTAGATCTAGCAAATCACAGTATAAGAAAAAAATTCACTGCACAGCGTACAGCAGTCTGACTGGCTGCTCTGAAAATAACCGAACTGGGCTTAAAATGTCAACAAAGAGTATTTCCCACCCAAGGAATAGTGACTTGTGAACTACTTCACAACCAGCATCCCTGACCCCAACCCTAATGAAAAACCAGTCTGAGGTGGGATGGTCTTAAGATTGTTCCTGTCCTGGGCACTCTGGCACACACCCTTATAAGCTTTAGCGGAAGACGGAAGATGTTAGCAAACAAGTCACCAAATAATTCTTATATCCATCATTTGCAGCAGTTACAGCCCATGTACTTAAGCCTGAAAATGCAGTATGTCTTTAGAATGCCCCTACCGTTTATTGGCTATTATTAGTCTAAATCACAGCTTCAATGTGAAATGCTTTGTGAGTTTTTACATTATTTTGTTCCCACAAATTAGGATTATGAAGATGGTGAATTCTTATGGACAAGTCTTGCCAAATAAAAAGCTGTGAGGAATTAAATAGCAGCAAGCTGTGAGATCAGGAAATAAGGATGCAGTTCTTATTTGTGCACATGTCACTGTTGTGTTGTAGCAATTAGCTTAATTTTTGTCTCATGGCTGCTCCAACAGTAAAACCAGCATAAGTTGCTCTCCCTGAGCCTTGCTTGACTTGGGCTTCACTGTAGAGACTCCCTTCCCATGATGGACGTTAATACCAAGTCAAGAAGGTCTTATCCTTGCCTCAAGTGCCACTGTCATGCAAGTGAGAGCAGCAGCTTTTCTCAGTAGGTATTTGCATAGCTGATTGTTTATTCTACCTGCAATGATCCAGTATTTTTAAGCCTAAGTGGTTAAGCCTTACTCTACTACGTAGTTCCAAAGCAATCCTGGAGTAACACGTGAGATTTTTTGCATAAGGCTTTTCAAAAAACTGGATTTTTTTTTTTCCATACCTCGAGATACCATAAGGTGATGGATTTCAATGCCACCAAAGTGACGCAGTGTCCAATAGGGTTTTTCAAATGCCCCTGGCAACATAAAGGTATATGAAAATCTGGCCTCAGTTTGATAATAGAAACCCAAATCAAAGATAAAAATAAACCACTTGAGTTGCATTTTAAGCTGATACAGCTATTGAATTTCAAAGTTTTATATCTAGTATAATTGATTAAGAATAACAAGCCTATGTTTTGTCTTTTCAAGTCTACAGTAAATTCAATAGCACTTTGTACAAGAACTTGTTCTGTTGATTAGGAGACCTCAGTCAATACAATTTAGCTCCTCTTAGGAACTGCCACTCTCACATTGAGTTGGGCTTGAGCCAGATGCCTGTAGTGTCGATATGATGCTCATATATGTTACCTCCAGAACTCTCTAGATACCTCATAACACAAAACCAATAACAATGTTGTGTTACTGACAGAGCTGTAGTTTGTATCTTACAGTAATGTAAAGATTTTGTACCCCTTTCAGACCTTTTAAAAGAATTCATGATAGTGATCCTCTTCAGGGACCTAATTCACCACTGATGATGCCTGCTGAAGAAAAAAACCCAAGATGCACTTCAACGCTTTAAGATGACTGACAAAGCTTTTGCTGTTGGTCTAATAAGAGATTGCTTGTTCTTTTACCAACAGCTTGGTTTTACCTGTTTACCTCTATTATTGCTTGATTAAAAATGCAGGAATTGGCTTTGATTTTTGCTTTCTGTCTACCTGGAAGTCTCCCCTGTCACAAATTAACCTGCATTCCAGGATCTTGGCATGAATTTCCTAGCAGCAGCTTTATTCTTGGGGTAACAAAGGAATTGGTTTCTCCATCTATTTGCAAAGGAAAGTGGACAGAAAGGAAACTCTAACTAAAGAGCCTGAACACTGCCCAGAGATGCAGATTCAGCTCTTAGGATTGTGAGATGTCCTGTGTGATCCTGGGCATGTCAGTCACTTTTCAATCTGTTAACCAAAGAGATCCTTCTCCTAACTTTTCAGCATCCCACCTCTTCATGCTCAGCCTTACATTGGAGATCCCTTGTTATGTGCACAATGAGCTCCCAAACCAACCAGCCCCATGCTAATTTTGGGCAAAACTACCTGTACTGACAATTAAGAAAAAATCAAAGTTGCACTCTTCTCCTCCATCTGCAGTGACTCTCAGAAGCAAGAAGAGAAAAAATACTTTGCTGAAATACTCACATGACAGTGAATGTCAAAAAAGCTTGTACCCAAGGTGCAAAAACTTTGTCATGCTCTTCCTTTTCTTACAGACCACCACTGAAAGCCCTTGACACCAGACACGCCTGAGCCACACCAGTAGTAATAGTTGCATAAAAATACATTTTAACGGGATATGAGGTAGACTTTAAGTCTTTTATTTTATACGTGTAAATCTATACTTTCAAGTCCACTTTTGAATATTTGTAGTTTATCTAAACTCCTAGTAGTTTTGCAGTCCTGACTCTTCAGTTCATAAAGA
This sequence comes from Psilopsiagon aurifrons, assembly GCA_025447955.1. Lineage (NCBI taxonomy): Eukaryota > Metazoa > Chordata > Aves > Psittaciformes > Psittacidae > Psilopsiagon > Psilopsiagon aurifrons. The sequence goes on from JAOEHY010047256.1 coordinate 29,585, forward strand.
GGACAAGTCTTATTATACCACTGAGCCATATACTTAGATAAATACTACCCACTTTTTGAGGAAAAGATGAATGTAGGCCATTCATTCAGTTATCCTAAACTGAGGTACATGGTTTTGGCCCTCTCCTCCATCAACGTAAACCCCAGGTACAAATTAAGTGACTAAACTGTGTCCTAAGAATTGCAGAGAAACACTGCTGAAAAGACAAGAAGGACTCCTCGGATTCTTCTCTATAATCAACATAAAGCAAATTGAGCCTGAGGAAAACTTCCTTAGAAAATCTTAAGAGCTAAACCAAAATGAGACGCATCCTTATAGCCACATACTAACCAAATCATAACAAAACTGGGTGACTCAAGCCGCAGATGGAGGTACAGAAAATAGTAACTAGACGGGGAAAAAAATGAATCAATATGGATGACTGAAAACCAATTTGATGCACTAAACACACTCACATTTCTCTTGCATTTTCTCTTGATTAGGCTGACAGGAACTGAAAATAAAAATGTTAAAACCCGACTTTATAGTCCTCTACACTGCACTCAGGCTGCACTCATTTATTAGAGCCCCTTTGTTTGTGAAGGTGAGAAACCGCTCTCATGGCTGGGTCCACCTGCTGAAGTGCACAGGGTATCCTATACACACCGACAGCTGACACAGTTGTCCAAGCCTGATAATAACATGATTTTACCTGAGTAGCATGTGAATGTAAACTAAAAATGATGATGGTGCATAAAACACTGGCTACTGCAAATGAGGAATCTGCAAGGAAGTTACTATCTATGTCTCAAAACAGAGGGAAGACAAAATACACTGCTTTGTGCTGCAGGCTTTGTTCCATGGATCTTTTACAACTTCTCCTTCCAGTAAGAAGTTATCATATTGGGCAAGGAAAATCAGGATCCCTTCCTGCCTGTAACAGTTAGGAAACATCAAGTTTTTTTAAAAAAAAGAAAAGAAAAAAAAAGGTGGACAGTGGAGGGGTGAGAGAAAAGGGGTGAAAATTCCAGAGATGTAATTCAATCAGGTGTGGTCAAAAGCAAGGTCTCAAAGAAATCCCTTGGGTCAATTTAACACAAAGTGGAAGGGCCACAGAGTTTGGAAGTCTCCCTGTGACTTAAATTACAGATGGTTTCCAGGAGTTCCCTTAATAAAATTTGTCTAGGGAGAAAATATTGGTGTCAGTGAGGGGAAAAAGTCTGATTCGCGGAAAATGGAAAAGAGAAAGGCAGCCTCAACCAGGAGTTAGCCATCAATCTATTTCTTAGACAGAGTCTTGGCAAAACCCATTCTCCTGGTAGAACTTGCCTGGAGTAGACCAGATTGATTTGACAGTCTCTTAGCCTAATAAATGCTTGACCTCAAGGTCTGCTGAATTCACTAAATTCACTATGCAGAGAGAATTGGGAACCAATCACCTCTGGGGAATATCCTGTACTGCAGCCCTCCCTGATAAAGGCCTTGACTGCTTTCAGCCTTATTGAGACGACTAGATGAAAGCTGCTCTCAGAAGAAGAAAGGTTAATCGACTACGCTGCTGTTAATCAATCACTTGGAAAGATTCAGCACTTACAATAGGTAGGTCCCTCTTCCTGCCAAGAAGTTCTTGCATGTTAACCAGGGAGCATCTCCTCCAGTTTGAAGGATGAGTAATAGACAGAAACACAATCCAGATAGATGCCAGGTGTCTGATCCAAAGCCAGATGGAGTCAATAGAATGACTCCCAATGAATTCAATGGGCTTGGATCAGACCCCGGAGAAAGACTTATTATCCAAGGTTTATTCTGCATACAGATACTGAGCTACTTTTAGCAGTGAAAGATCCTTGAAAAGCAGCAGATTCATCCACTTTTGCCTCCCTGTGAAATCAAATTTCTTCCAATCATACTGTGTCCCATTTATTCTGATTGTCAGATATGGCTGACATCCAGCAAAGGAAAACTACCTGCCTGTGACAGCACAGACAGACAAGTATACATTTCAAAATCTCTAAAGAGTTCAGAAAGAAAAAACGCCAAACTGCCAATGTTTTCTTGGCCTTTTTGTAATTGGTGCTAGCCAAAATGATGGCTTTCTCAGAAGAAAAAAAGCCAGATCAAATTCTGAAAGCATGATGGAAAACTGAAGAAATAAAATTAGAAAGATCTTGCCATGGAGAAGAATAAGATCAGTGCTGAACAATCAGTGGTATGCAAGGCGAAGCTGACAGAGCCAGACAGAACAACACACAGGAGAAAATGCATGCTTAGAAAGCACTGGTGAAGATTAGGTATATCTCTAAATGAACAGCTGTACGCAGCACCGGCATCAACTGCTGACACAACAGTGACTATCCTTGATGCTCATCTAACTGGAAGTAGAGTCTTAGCCCACTGTTCCAAACCCGAGTCCTCATATCCCAGTGCAGAACAACCTGCTAGCACATGTACAGTTGTGTGTACCAGTTTATGGCTTACTGCAGAGTCTAGTACAAACTTCTGCTTCTTCAAGGCATTGCTTGTGGTTATTTTCTCATTACCAGTCTTACCCAAAGCAGCCTCTTGGCTGTACTCAGAATAGCCTTTACTCATTTGGCTATGTCTATTGCCAGAAGGCTGCAGGCTGCTCAGATCCTGGAACAAAGCTGCTGGCTTAAAATTTTTGCTTTAGGAGAAACCCAGTTCTCACTACAGGCAGACACCTGAAGTAGAGAATAACAGGCTGGTGCCATGAACTGTACCTGTCCTAGCTAATGAAGAGGCACCAGGTCCTTCAGAAGGCTGAAGAGCAATCCAGATGCAGTGGCTGGTCTCTGCTTGCCTTGGTGTTACAAAGCGTCCCAGGCAATGGATAATTCCTGCTTATGCAGTGACAACAAACAACAGATAAGTGGAAGAGAATGATCTAAGGTGAGCTATACATGTGATTTCTATGTGCTCTAAGAAAACGCTTTATTGCTTGAAGGACAAACATCTTATAAGTACCCAATGTTCTTTGCCAGTAAACAGCTGTGGTTGCCAAAACCAATTCGCTAGTCTTCCCATTGTTGGCTGAAAAATCTGAAAAGACAGACCCTGCATCTACATCTAAAAAGAAGGACTGGTATTTGGCGACTCTTTTTCCCTTTAGCTCGATCGATAAAATAACCAGCACTGAGAGCAAAGCAGGGTGGATATCCTGACTATTCCACATGACAGGTCCATCTACAAATCAAGAATTAGATTTAAGAGGTACAGGAGCTTCTTTCCCAGAAAAGGATTTTGGTATAGCAGGCTTATCCATCTGAAAATTTCAGCTTAATTTCATAGTTATGTTTAATGCACACTGCATCAAAATATACAAGCAGCAGTCCTCTATGCAGCACTCTGATGCCAAAGCCTAGAGTTTCTTTACAACCTTTGTATCAAAGTTATGTCAAAAGTTAATAACCTGCCAAGATAAATGGGAACACTCTGTGGCTCTCCAAGTCTTCTTTCATGTTACTACAGATCAAAACAGCGCCTCATCTTCTCATGTTTGAAACTGGACTTTCACAGCCATAACTTTTACTTTAGAACAAGATTCTGTTGGTACGTACTTAACTGTACTGCATCCATAACAGCAGGTCCAGTTGTATTTATCATTCTACTGGCATAGACTGCTCCCCTGCCATTCTCTCACTGGCGGTGGATCCTGCTGTAGCCACAAAACTGACAGCAGATCCAGATAAAAAGTGGTAGATTTAATCTATGACTACTCATTTCTTAACCCACAGTGGATGAGCACAAGGCACCTGCAGCTCAGTACTAATGACCAAGTGAGGAAGCACAAAGGTTACTGCTTAATCAATTTTTCCTCATGTCATCTGGAATAGCATCCTACAAGGCTTAACTGCGCAAACTGGGTGGCACTGAATTACAACATCTGAAGGCAAAAATCTCTTCTGTCTAAAAGGAATGGAAAGATGGATGGCAGAGAAACGGAAGAAGTCTGAGTGCTTTATTGACCTGACTGACATCCTATGAATGGTAAGCAATAAAAAGTTATTGAGAAATAGAAAAGTTCTTACTTACCTTTATCACTGCCTCCCCAGCTGTTAATGCCACAGAAAAATGCAGAATTCCCTTAACCCACATATTTAAAAATCTTGCAATTTTATTTGCATAAAAAGGCCGCTAGATATAATATCACAATAAATTTAAAGAAACAACTGCTTTTTCTAAATTCCATTAACAAGGTAACATAAAACAGAACAAAGCTCAATAGCATTTACAGTGGTAGAACAGAAATACCTATCTGCAACAATATTTTGTGCTAGCGAGATTGCATTTACACACAGTGCAAAATAAGAAAAAGGAAATAAAAAGACAAGAAGAATACTTAAATATAAAGGACAACTAAGCCTTATTTTAGTTAGGCTTGATTGTATCCATTTGACTCTATACATGCCTGAACTACGACAAAGATTTAACTTGGGCTCTTGAAGGCCTTGAGCACTTGGAAAATGTGTCACATCCTTCATAATTTAGATGTGCTGTACAGCATAATTTTGTAGATGCTATACTGGCAATATTAAATCCTAGCTTAGTTATAATGCACAAAAAATACATATATATATAAATTCATATTTAAAAGGAGTCCGCATTTACATTATTTTTTACTGCATGAAATACCTGCTCTTTGCAGCTTTCACCCCCAGTCTTTTAAAGCTAAAATAATTTAAAAACAAACAATAAAAGGTAGGTATGACATACAGGCTGTGGCTATCTATATCAGTCTTTAAAGTATAAAGCAGGTAGAAACAAACAACTGAGAAGTCTATTTACCCCTTGCTGCATTCTGTTGTTAACAAAAACAAGTTTCAGTACATGCACACGTATCAAGAGGTAAATGGACCCCAAAACACTGTTTGTGCCACTAGAAAAACTGACATAAATGGAGATGAAAAGCTAACTTTTAGACCTAGGGGAAAAAAGAAGACACTTAAAAAACCCCGACAATAACATAAGTTGTGCAAATTTGGGTGTTTTTAAATGCTGCCTATTTTTTAGCTTATAATATAATATTAAAATAATGTCTCTCACTTATTAAAAGAAAGCTTGGCTGTCCTTTTGAGAACACTATAACAATTTACAATGGCAAATTTGGTGGAAAAAAAAAGGAACAAAATTGATTTTACAAATTCACAATGCCTCATCAATTCAAAATGAATGCTGCATTTCCAAAAAGCACAACCTCTAACTTTTCTTGTTTCTTTTGTACCAGCAATTTACAAAAAACAGAGATAAAACCAAGACCCCCAAACCCACCCCAAAACAAAAACCCCACCGTTCCCCCAAATTATCTTCCCCCCCATTTTTGAAATAAGCATGTTAACAGAATGTTTTATAATTAGAAAATGGCAGTTTATAGACCTTCCCAGTTCCAAATGTGCAGCAGTGCTTCATGATCCTTGAGGGGTTGGAAGGTCAAATATAATTGGGGGGTTGGTTGGTTGAAAGCTGACTGTACACGTTGAAGCATTGATGTACGTTGTGTAACCGTCTGTCATAATGCCATAACCTGTAGGGAGAACGTGTCACACTTACTGCAATATAAACAAGTGATACTGCCCATGGGCAGCTGCACTGAGAGCTTTTGTGGGATCTATGCTCTGGAATAAAATTAAATTAATCCCTTCAAAATGAAAGCTGCCACAAAGGCTTGAGTGAAAAAAAAAATAAAAGCCACAATGTACTACTTTGAAATAAGAGCTGATGCTTTTGGTTTATGTACAAACTTCTTTCCCCAGTGGAAAATCATCTGTTGCAACTGAATCCGAAACAAAGACAAAACCACACATGTACTTTTTCTAATTACTTAATTAGTGAGCTGGAGTCTGCATGCCTGTAATGCATGTATAAGAAAAAGACCCATCAGGAGCAAAAGCTTTAGGAGGAACTCTGGTTTTGCCTACAAAACCCCCTCTCTGTGCAAAGAACCCCATGCTAGCCCTTATCATCCAGCCCCTTATCACAGGACTGCCAAGCTGGTGATCATGCTGGCTTGTGAAATCTCAGAAATTCATTAGCAGCTTAAAAATATACACATACATATTTACTATACATATACTACATATATATATATTTCTTTATACACACACACATGTATATATATGCTGTCTACCAGTGAAATTCATGACTAAGGAATCTGCTGCTATAAATACAACAGAGCATGAGAGGTCAATGGTTTGAGCAGAAAATTGTGGTGAAGGTTAAACAGATGACAGCTTCTTATTAGGAAAGGATCTTGGTAATTTCATTTCCAAACAAAAAAAGCAAGAAGTAAATACTAATCACAGGTTTTTCAGCCTGCTAAGAACTTGACTCCTCAGTAACATCATGGCATCAGTTTTAGGAGGGTAAAGACTGCTCTCAACCTTCTGAATATCTGGCCAGCAATGCCCTTGTTGCGTGTGTCTGAGGAGCCAGCAGCAATGCTGGTTCTCTGCTGGCCTCTGTCTTGTCTCCCACTTGCTGCACAGGAATAGGATATAACAGAGGGTTGTGCAGTCTAGTAATTTTGGACAAGTGGAGAAAGCTATAGTGAGCCACAAACTGATTTACACCTGAGCCTTCATTCAGCAAATGTGATGTGAGAAAATTAATTAACAGAAGTACAAAGATACTGAGATGGAAGAAGCAACTCTCTTACAGAGATTCTCTCTTGGGTAAGGAGACAGGGACTCCCATTAAATCAGTGTAAAAGGTGAGCAAAGCTTTGCCATTGTTTTCAACTGACATCCACAAAAAGCCAACAAAGAAGTCAGGAAACAAAACTAGGAAGAATTTGGCACCAAATGTACTTAAAAATATAAACAAGTTCAAGTAATAAAACCAGTTTCACATAGGAAGAGAACTTCCCATCACAAACCCACAGGGGGAAAATGTTTTTCTTTTAAATCATTATGGTAAGTACAGATCACTGCTGTCTGAAAGCTAAGATAAATACAGCTACCCACAGTGTCTATCAGAAAGAACAATCACTTCAGAATTTCTGCACTATCTGCCTGTATTTATTTATTTATTTAGACTATTTTAGACTGTAATTTTGATTTAGATCATCTAATGGCAGGAAAAATTTTGTTCATGGTTGTTCCTGCTTATCAACCAAGAAAAAAGCATGCATCACCAAAACGTGTGGATAGTCTTTTGTTGATCTAATGGAATGTGGCGCATGTTCATCTCAGCTGGAGTTGAGGAGAACTAATTGCACTGTAAGATAATGCTCTTATCACTTGGCTTTGTCTTTCTGTACTGAAACAAGCCATTCTTATGTCTTCTGGGTAAGCACCAAGTGGACTTTTAACTTTTTTGTTAGTATTCGTAAGAATTTCTATGAATGTTCACTTTTAATATGTGCTGCCACCTTTACCATGAGACTTAAATTACATTGCTACCTGGTTCCTTGGTGCTTCCTCATGATAATGATCTCGTACATCAAAATACCTTACTCTCCCATTACTTAACACTATTACAACTGCAAGTTTCATTGTCCAATTTCCCTATGAAGGCTGTAGACAACTTGTGTGTTCTAGGTGGGAGTCTTGCTGTAATAATTTATTCTTATATGCAAGGATTAATATTTACACAAAATATCTGGTCTTTCTCTGGGTGCATTAAAAGACCGCTACTCATGCCACTATACTTTAGGTCATTACAAGCTCTGTATTTACATACACGAGTTATGAAATTCATTGTATCAAGTCACAAGGGCTTCAGAAAAAACAACACCATTAGTTGAGAAACTGTCTTTTTTTATTTTTCTTTGAAGTCCTCCAAACCTTTAAGCCTATGGAGAACCTAGTTACAGTCAATGGAGAAACCTCCAGGGAGGACAATATAAAGCATTTAATGTGTAATTTTGAACTCTAGGGTCACAAAGTCTTACATGCTCTCCCAGGCTGAATTCCTAGTATTTGTCTCTCAGCCATATGAAAGCTACAAAATTGTATTAAATATTTAAGTATCTCCTAAATGTATTTAACATCTTAGTTTCTTCCACTGCCACAAACTGAGCTCATTGTTTCAGAAGCTTCACACTGCCTCATCTGGTCCTGACAGCGAGGAAATACCTCTTCTAGAGTGAGACTGCCGGAAGGTAATTTACACAGCACACACTGTATTACAGGATGCTTTTAGAAACGTATGCAAAGCGAGTTCTGGCAATGTCCCCTCCTGACGTCTGACTCAAAATGACCTCCTTTTTGCTTTTCCTTATACATAGAAGGAGGTGAGCTGAGACACTAAGTTGTTTCAATTTTCTTTTTTCAACCTAGCACCTTTCTTGGCTTCTGTACTTGGAATAATGGGGATGATTTTCATTTTGGCAAGTGCGGGGAATCTCATCTATTTCTCTAACCAAGTTTGTCAAAATTTGAATTGCTTTCAAATAACCTGTAAAGAACAACCTTTGCACAGTAAAAGATGTAGGTGGCTAAATGCAGCACAAGTTCCTGAAACAGTTTGGTTTAATTCTGGCATAAATTTACAAAGCACTGTGCATGATACCATGTCCCTCAATTCCCCCCTACTTTGGCCCAGAATGCCATTATCATACAATTACAGAACCACAGAACAGTTAGGGTTGGAAAGGATCTTAAAATCACCTAGTTCCAACCCACCTACCATGGGCAGGGATGCCTCACACTAAACCATGCCACCCTTCGCAGTACATCATCAAAATGTGCTGCTTTGAACTCAGCCTGAGATCGAAGAGGAGAGTAGAGCTGCTCCTTACCTTCATGAATCCCACCAAAGACATGGAGTTTGGGCCTCACTCGCCTCTGCACCGTGTTCAGCAGCTCCACACAACCCACTCTTTGTAGCTCCTTTGGAACCCAGTCTCGAAAACCTGATGGCAAAATACAATCAATACAATTAATTTTATCTATTCAGGTGAGGTTTCATGCAGTCTTTCAGGAAGTCGTAATTCACAAAAGGTTTATTACATTATCTGTAGTCATAACCTCTCCATTAAAGCACACAATGGCTTTTAAGAAATGTTTCACTGTCACTTTGTCTTCCTTAAGATTTCCTCTCTCCATCTGCATTAATATTTTTCTGGATGTGATTTTTTTTTTAAACTATGAGTTTAAACTCATCTTTCACCTTGAAACCCTGGGACATTTATTCCCGGCACTGCTACAGATTTTGTTTCCTTTTCCCCTTACAGCACTCAGCTTTTCAAGCCAGCTACATGGCTACTCCAGAAATGAAACGCCCCAGGAAGATCTACAATCCCACACCTCTGACACCCCAAAGATTTAAAATACACTCTCCCACAACTTCCAGAGGACCCCAGTCTGCAAGTTGTCAGGTTACTTCTGAGCCCCAGTCACCAACAAGGAGCAATGTAGTGAAATAGCTTCCAACAAGCTAGTAAGTGACTATGTTCTATGATTCTATGTTGACCCTTAGTCCTACCGGTAACACAGAAAAATGCCCAAAACTTGACATCAGTTATTAGAGAAGTCTGCTGCCTGGCCTAGCACTGGTAAGGATCAACAGGGCAAAACGAATGAGGAGGAGTAAAAGGGAAATCAGTAGCCACATCCAACTATAGCACCATTCTACTGATTTTAGAGTAATTACACCCTGTGCCAATTTTAAAACAGGTAGTAAAAACATGTTGTGGCATCAACATGACTGAATTTTGGAATGAGCAAAAAGTCCAGTTACAGCTCTACCTCCCTTAATATTTATATTAAATATAAATAATAAATATTTCAGTTGGTTTTGCAACAACTGAGCTTCTGCCTTTTATAAATATGGCTTATCAGGATTAGAAATGTTAGTAAAGTTTCATGGGTGCTACTCTAAACGGGTTGCTCATCTATCTGCTCTGAATTGGTTTCATACAGAAATGCTGCGGTGCTGCAGACACTAATGAGTGCTTTAGTTGAATAAGTGTACTTAAATTTTGGTTTTTATGGAGATTATGAACTTCAGTTTGGAAAGGTTGGCCACTGTACTTTACCTACAGACATAGATTAGGCATTAGTACAGTGCCTAAAAGGATGGGGTCGAGGTCTCAGCCAGCATGATAATATTGGCAAGATATTATTATTAAATAAAATGTCAAACTATAATGGCTATGGAGTCAGATTTTTGATCTTCCCTAGCTTGAATTTAACAAAAAAAAAAAAAGTTTTTATTAAGAAAACATCTGGAAGCTCAACAGATCTGCTAAACCTTATCAACACTTTTCTACCAGAAAGGCTTTCTAATTCAGTTTTGAGGCAGGAGTGATTGCAGTACAGCTTACAGCATTATTAATTTTGCTTATTTGGAAAGTAAAAATCCTATGCAAAGAAATCACACAGCTTTTGTTTCACTTACCAAGGGGAGGTCCATGTGTCATTAGTAGATCAATTCCTTCAGGAATAAGATTCCACTTGTCTAACAAAGACTGACCTCTGGGTAGGTTAAAGCCCCATCCATTAAACCATGGTGTCCTTTGGAGGAAAATAAGATGAACTGCATCAGTATAAAATCAAAAATTCTTCCCTTCTCCCATTTTTCTGCATTAAAACAATTCAGAAATTACTTGCAGACAGCCTTTTCAAAGGGGATGCCTTTAATACAAACTGGTTCAAATACACATGTATACTAATCTGTATGTTTGAATTTAGATTAATATTCTACACTCTTCATATATTTCAGGAGTATTCAGCCTTCGGGGTGTTTACTCACTAGGTAGAAAGGGAAAAATAGTTAAAATAACAGCCTAAATCCAAAGCCTTTCTTCACAGTTTGGGGATGTTTCATACATAAGAATTCTTTCCTTATGTTACCTACCAAAAAAAAAAATAAAAGAAAAGGTGAAAAAACTCAGTTTTTGGAGGCAAGATTCAGTTTCTCACTGCACAGGGGTGGGCAACACTTCCACAGGAAGCCTGTATGATGCAGTGGGTACAAGCCCCATTTGTACTGCAGTGTTCCACTAAACTAAAATTTGTTTCTTTTAGCACTTTTAATATTAGAGCACTGTCACACAACTTGGCTTTGTACTCCTGTGCCTTCTAGAGGTCTTCAACCACACCATGTTTAGCCTCACAAAACCTTTTTAACAGATCTCATCATTTAAAATTAAGTAAGTATTTCTTAAGGAAAACTGAGATCAGTTTCCTCCACTATAGCATAGTGTTGTCCCAAGACGTATTACAGAATCATAGACTGGTTTGGGTTGGAAGGGACCTTACAGCTCATCTAGTCATGTCCTCTGCCATGGACAGGGACACCTTCCACTAGACCGTATGATTTAGCTATCACCTAATATCCATCAACCTAAGCATGTAGTGATGACAAGCAGACCTGCTACGAGTACCTTTTCAAGGTATAATAGCTGAGTTGAATAATTTTGATGCAGCTGCGTTATAATAAAGCCTTTCCTTATAAGGTATCCACACAGAGCAATTGTTCTGAAGAGATACTAAAATATTTATATCCATTACTAACAACTTTTTATAGCCTGTTAGTATTGTACTAATTTAAAGAGTTTTTATCCATGACTGTGTTTTCCTAGAGCTCAAGGCAACAGATTTAAAATTCATTTTCTAGGTAGAACACTCCTGTCCTAGCCATAGTCATCTGCAGGCAACAAAATTTGCAGGGAAAACCCATCCAGAAACCAGACTTAAAGAAAAAAACAGAGAAGTCGTTAAGAGTCTTACATCATTTCATTACACATAATCTGCCTCCAGTACCCTCTTAATGATGCATTTTTTTCCAGCCTCAAATATGCATTTAAATGGAAAATTCCTGCTGAGATTACATCTCTAATTTTTATTTTTTTGTAATTAAAGTATTCTGTTTTCCAGAGACAGTAATTTGACCAATGAAGATTATACCCAGTTATATGCACAGTCTGAATCCCTGACAATCAGCAGTATGGGAAAACAGCAGGTCCTGCTGATATATGAGCAGGAAGGTCACAACTAATAGACACATCCCATATAGTCCTACTGAACTAGTAACTACACCTACATAGGAACTTGTTTAAGCTAGTAGACTCCCTGGATGTTGTATGAATGCTAAGAAAAGATGGGAAATTAGATGTTAGTTAAACATTTTATGTGTGCTACGAGTTCCTCATGTGGATAGTAATGAAACTTCACCTATAAAAGCTCCTATGTTGTAAATAAGGCCAGTGTACCTCGCAGGAGGATTGTACGCAGCTTAATTGAAACTGAAGCATGTGTCTTATCTTTATCTGAATCACAAGTGTTTCTGCTTTTCTAAGATTGACCTTTCTGAACATGCATCTGAATGTCTTTTCCTGTAATGTTCCTAGGTTTTACCATAGAGATTATTATAACCTTCAGGGCTGCAGTTTAAAGTTAAAATATGGTTTGGCTAAACTTTCAGCTGCTTAAAAAAACAAACACACAGCACATAGGTTGAACTTTTCACTGTCAATTAACCATTCTTTCCCCACTTGCATTTCTCCTGCAGATAATACTGTAGTTACTATACCATAGTTAAACCTGAAACATGAAACCACATCTGTGATCTTGCTGGAGCTCTTTGGAGACTACAGACACAGAAGAGTCTGGATTTGTCTGCAGGTTTTTTACTTTATTTTTTCCTGAAGCAGTGGTGGAGGAGGAGGAGGGGAATCTGAGCTCCAATATTCTTCATTCACCAGCCTCTGTAATTAGCTGTGACTAACAGGTACCGCATGGGTATCCACTTGTAAGGAAACTTTCAAGAAACCCTCCCCATTATGCAGCATGTGCACAGAAAAAGATAATCAAGTACTTCATAATATACTAAACATTTTCATACGAAATCAATAAATTAAAGTGAAGAACAGGCATGACTGGAAGAACACCTGGATTACAGATTAGGTTTCAGACACTTAACACATGACTGCATTGCAGAGGCCAGAAAACCAAAAGGAGAGATGACACGTTCAGAACATTACCAAGATGAAGAACACTTTTATAGCATGGATTCGGGTTTAGACGAGATAACAAAGAAGGTCACCTGGCGTCTGCACCATGCCATATTGCAGTGCAGACAAAACATAGCTGATGTACTGTGAATCCCATGAGTGCACAACAGAATAGCTGTTTACCAGCTACAGATGTGGGCCAGAAAGACAAAGCCCGCACTGTAAGCAGGCAGCATCCTATCAAGGGGTATCAGGTGCATTTAACTCCTATTAGTGCCCCTTCTTTTGGCAAGCAGGAGTTAGAGTCACTCTCAACTTCCAAATGATTTAGAGGGGGAAGAATTGTGCATGTAGTTCTGAGCCTTCCGCAACATATTCTCATGCTGATTACTAAGAGAAACTACTTGCTACCTAGGAAGAAATAGCTATAATGAACTTTGGCTGCACCTACCTATGGTAAGCTGCAATCAGGTGCAAATAATTGGTAAATGCCACTTAGTCATTAGCAACCATATTTATGATCTGACCTATTCTTCTTTCCTATGAAGCTCTCAGGAAGACTTCAGTTAACTCCTAAAACCATTTACTTTTACACGAACACTTCATTTTTAAGTAGCTGATAAGAAAAGAAAGCTATCAGCTCTTCAGTAACGCCACAAGAGAGGCGTAGATGTAAAAATCACAGGGATTAGTAATGCGAGATTACATATGACTTTGTCATTGTACGTCTGACAGACCAGAACACATCCTTATACCTGGTGCTTGGCACGACGTCACAACATCTCTCATGTGCTATCAAACCCTCACAATAATGCTTGATCCCCAGCTCACCTGACAGCTCAGCCCTCTTCTCCCTCCCCCCCCAATTGCAAAGCTTCCTTATCACTTAGGGATAACAGTTCTGCTGGCACCAGATGTGACACAGGGAAGATCCTTATGAAAAGCAGGCACCTGGCCCATCCTTATTCTCTTCTGTTCTTCATTTCTAGGCAGGAATTCCCACAGATCCCCCTCCACCTGGTGTTTTGGAAGGCACATTTTCTGCAATTAAAAGAATGCTTATGCTGTAAGCTGTGTTACCTTCATACCTTGTGCTGCAAGAGACATAGACATCACTTGACAGAATACCAAGAAGGAGGGGATCTTCAGCTTTGCGACAAAACTCACTCTCCTTTTGCGGGTGCTTTGGGAGAACATGCAATTCCATCTGCTTTTAGCAGCAGGCAGATGCTGCTTCAGCAGGTGATCAGATCTCCCTTCTTCCAGGTAACTCTGTATGAGCTTACTATTTTACTATTACATTAAGGGGAAAAAAAAGAGCATTATTCTATGACACAAAATCACTACCGCTCCTTGCAGCCTACACATCAGAAGCAACACCAACAGGTCAGCAAACAGGAGATGCAAAGCCCTGGCAAAGTTAATCCAGGTAATACAGAAATTACAACTCCTTCTGGAACCTTAACATTTTTAAAGGATGGCACCTCTTACTACCTACTTTCACCTCTGCTCTGGATCATGAATTTAATTACCTGATCCTCAGAGTTCAGCAACTCAAAAGGTAAATGCACAATGAGACCTCTTTGGTTCAGGTTTTCCTTTCACCTCCACCAGTAAACACATTTACTTCAATAGCTGCTTCTAAACGGGATTAGAGAAATAAATTATCTTACGGGTTTTTAATCCCATGCATTCAGTCATTTTTAAGGCTACCCAGTCTTTTAGGAAAGCTTTAATTTTATCCTTAATTCAATGAGTAAAGTGCGCAGGAAGCAAAAACCTGTCTGTTTCCTTCCACAGGGTAACAGCTGAGGGAGGGATTGTCTCAAAGGTATCACAGCGGGAAGCACTTCTACACAACTAATAACAATAATGAAATAAGCTTTATTTTCCTCAGCATTCAAACTGAACACACAGACCTGGCTCAGGAGGGAAAGAGTTCCGTTAGCAGAACAAAAAATGGGGGAGTCCTAGACCTGCTCAGCTACAGGATGAGCTCACAAACATATCCCCAAAGTATTTGTTCCAGTCCCAGAGGAAAGCTGCAGCAGGACTAGCAGAGAACAAACCACAGAGGGAGGGGGGAAAACAAAGAAGTGACCTTTGTGCCCAGAAAAGCAAAGCCTTTCAATCCTCCTCCCTCTGCCCGACACCGGTGTTTGCCTGGGCAGAGCAGCACACACGTGCCTGTCACTGTGCAGTCAATGGACAGAGTGTGCCTCCTGGGAATACACAACAGGGGGCTGCGGCATACGGCCAGCAAGAAGGGAAAAGAGGAGAGCGTGTGTAAGCCTGGAAACAGAAGGCTGAACAGGGCAAGTGTACCATGTACTAGGGAAGAACATTTTAGAAGGTAAGAGCTTCTATAAAGTCTCTGAAACTTGGCTTCAGTGCTACAAAAAAGTTTTTTTTGGTTGGTATTTTTTTAAGCTCTTTCTTATAGTAAATATTCAAATGCTGTTTCATAATGTAACAACCAGGACATTTTAAAGGCTAAGTGATTTCCTAATTGCTCATTATATATCATGTTGTGGTATCAGTAAAAGAGAGAGAGAGTCTGGTGACTTGAGCTGTCTTTCATTCCCACTAGCATTTACCCGCTGTGCCTCAGTGTCCCATTTAGAAAGTGAGGACAATAATACACAGCCAAAAGAAGGATCACGGGGTCTGGTTCCTTGGGATTTTGCTTACCCTGCATCTTTAAGCAGCTGAAGCTCTCAAAAAAGTGGGTTACCAGTACTGTCATTATTTTAGCAGTGTTACT
Source organism: Psilopsiagon aurifrons (assembly GCA_025447955.1). Taxonomy (NCBI): domain Eukaryota; kingdom Metazoa; phylum Chordata; class Aves; order Psittaciformes; family Psittacidae; genus Psilopsiagon; species Psilopsiagon aurifrons. The sequence goes on from JAOEHY010047256.1 coordinate 45,244, forward strand.
GCATATATCCCCTTATTACTGACCTGCACAGAAGTCAGCAAGTCTCTAAAACACATTTCTGCTACTTTTACAATGTTATCACAACCTGAAGACTCAGCAGCTGCTAGAATTGGTTTTGGTGTTTTGTTTTTTTGTTTTGCTTTCTTTGTTTGGGGGGGAGTTTTGGGGTTTTTGGGGTTTGTTTCTCTCCCTCCCCCAGATTTTCTCCATCTCTTTCAATTTACATACTGTGTCCTCTAAACACTTGCTGGTTGTCTGAATGACAGAACTTTGTTGAGAAACACAATTCCCTCCCATCCACAGTGTTTGGAGGGAGAGCCCACACTGTGTGTTTTCATTATGAAGCAGAGTCCTCCACAATGAAAAGTGGCAGCAACCACCTCGCCACCACGAGCCACATGTGAGCTGGTATGCTCCTTGCACCAAGCTGCTCTCAATTTCTACCTCAGACTGTACGAACTCATCAGTGGAGGTTTTATCTATGCTCCTGTCAGATAGACATCCATGCTTGGATCTGTGAGAGGTACAAAAGAAAAAGCTGCTATTCAGCACGTTCCATGGATGTGCTGATCTGTACCAGATGGTCACCTAAACCAGGGAGAGATATAGAGGTAAGCAGAGCTTTAGCCAGCCATATGGCTAGAAAATGGTATGTGCTAAGAACTGCCTCCTCCATCTTGAAGTTCTCTCAGCCTCTGCACATCTCTATTTTGCTGCCTCCAGGCTGCCCCAGCTGTTATTAACAAGTAACAGCTCTGGTCTAAAGCCTACTACCCCAACAGATACCTTTCAGTACTTGCTTTCTCTGATAGCCTGTACCAACCATTGGCATCTTCTGTCCTGTGCCTTGAATGCTTAGTGATGCGTTTTGTCAGAGGAATGCCCATTCAGTTCACGTGTTTTGCGCTAACAATACCAGAACACCAAAGACAGTATTTAAGACCATCAGTCTTCTCTGGGGAGGATGTTTGGTTTTGTTTTGTTTGTTTTGGTTTTTTTTTTAAAGGAAACAGAAGAAGTTGAGTGAAGAAACACATAAAAATACATCAGGGATAAAGAAACATGTGAGCAAAGGAGCAGACAGGCAGAAGATTATAAAATGTTGGTAACGTCATGGAGGGTAACAAGACACGGAGAACAGCAGGATGCAGAACATGGAGCTCCCTGAGAACAAGGGTAAAGAATATTCAGTGAAGCAGAGGACAGACAGTACCATGAAGCTACTGGATGCTGAGAAGGAGAGGAAGGTAGTTGAAGTTCTCAAGTTTATGACTCTGGCAACCTTTGCTTAAGTATCTGAACTGCCTGTCAAAGAGGAAATTTCCTCCAAACCTTCTGAGGTTTTCCAATCCCTAACTGTATTGCAATTATTTTATTTAGGGCTTTACTTAATGAGATCTGGGAGATATTTTAATATCCAAAAAATATGAAAATAATTCAAACTTGACTCAAGGGCTAATTTCATTCTACTTTTATAAAAGAAGAAAATTACAAAAGCCTACTACTGGAACCAATTATTAGCCCTTGTTTATTTCTGCGCTGCATGTAGTTAAGGATGGTCTGAAGGACAGACCTGGTCTAAGTTAGCACCAGCTTCAGCAGGGTGAATACACTATACACACTACATGAGTTTCCCTGCATGGTGATGTGAGCACTGAGACAGCAACTCAGGCCTGCACAGTACCATGCTAGACTGATTTGCAGAACCACTTCTCATTCCAGAGTGGGCACATTCTCCCTTTCATTCCCATACTGCATCTCTGTGTAGGGTATATGCACCCTTGAAGTGTCAAAGGATGCTGCAGTATTGAGAAGAGAATGAATGCCTCTATTTGTTATGGTAGAGATTCATGGCCTTTGGAGAAACAGAGAGTATCACAGAATATCTATCTAGAGGAAGAGCGCTCTGGTGCTGAAGCTCACTACAACATAAACAGAATATCCATTCTGAGGGACAGGCTGGAGGGAAGAGGAAACAAAAGGATTAAAAAAAAAAAAAAAAAGAGAAGCTGGTTGGAATCTTCATTCAGTTTTGCCCAACATCTGTGCATGCCAAATGATGCTTGAATGCTTGGTTTCTTCTGTTAACATGATCATAACAGCCTAGTTGTGTTACATCTTAAATTGATTTCCTACATGCCTCTTAAGATCCATGCAGGAAATGTAAATTGACGAAGTTTCCACCCCAGACAGATCTGTAAGAGGATTTGAGTAGGAACCCTGTTTCTGCAATGACAACACAAATTAAATTAGAGCAAAAGCAAAAGGGAAGTGAAGGCCTCTTCCCCAACACATACTGATTTGTATGTATTTTCATTCCACTGGAGTAGTGTGTGCGTTTCACATGTAAAAAAGCAAAATCTGTACAGGTGTAATTACAGCCAGTAGCTTTTCTTGAATATTTCATATATGTATAAAAACACCATTTGGAAAATAACCTGTAAAAGTCAGTATAACAAATAAAGCACTCGGCAGAGGTTTTGTCTGCCCACTCTGTTGGTGAATTTGGTTCCTGCTCATAAGGAACAGCCTCTAGAAACTTCATCTTTTTGAATGTTACTTTAAACAGTTCTTTAGCATCACTAGCTCTGTAGCTCCTCCAAAAGCCTAAGTTGGTCAGAGAAACAACATGATGCCTATTCATTAACAGATGCTGAAGCTAAAAACCAGAGGAATTCCAGATGTATTCTTATGTAGTGTTTCAGCACCTTTACATAACTTTACATCTGCACTCTGTACTGCTCTTGAAGACAAGATTTTGGTCTTTATGCACTTATGTTCTGGGTATCTTCTGGGCGTTGCCCTTGCTGGTCCTGATCTAATTTCCAGAGAAACAAGCCAGTTTGTTGTTTATGAGAAATAAAGCACAATCCTAGATCACAATTTCAAAATCTCTTTTCAAATACTTTACAGGTAACAATGAATTCACCTCAGAACAGCCTAGGTAGAGCACTGTTTATAGAAGTACTATGTAGAATTAGGTTGACTACACCAAGAATAAATTTGCTAGAATATATGCCTAAATAACTTGCTTAAGGTGAATCAGAGGGCAGACACTGAATACACCTTCCATTATTTGCACTTACAACAACTGACCAATTATTCTTACCTACTCTTAATGATTTAAAAGCTGACACTGAGATTGCTTTTGCCAGCGCTGTTTACCTATACATGCCCTCACTATTTTTATGTATGTTTTGCTCAAAATGCTGCTTGCCATTCTTCAAGAAGAAACTGAAACTTGTCAGAATGCCTGGAAGGAAAACTAAGCAGGGTTCACATGTATTAGTCTTCCATGCACACACAGCCCACAATATTTAATTGTAGGAACTCGTAACATAATCTTCTGAAAATTTACAGAAAAGAATGGAAGCAGTTAGTTATAAATAGGCCACAGGATACTCCCAGCATTTCTTGTTTGTTTGAAGTCAGTGCTATCTTCCGTTTCAGCTTATTCTTGAAGCTGGATATAAAGTTGCTTACCCTCGCTAACCAGATCAAAACAGCCAAAGCAATCTGAGAGCTTCCAGCGTTACAATACATGCTTATTTGGAGTTAACGTACAGTATAAAATACCACGTCTGGACTTTAAGCAATAATACTGGTTTACAATTGAATTAAAAGTTTTACAAAAAGTCATTTATTTAACGTGCCACTCAGATTTATTCAATTTTCATTATTTATTACATTCTCTACTTTGTGCAGTAATGTAACATCTGACCTACTCAAAATGTTACCTTCACTGAAAACTGTGATCCTACTTTGGAGTCTGCAGGAAGGGAAATTTAGTAACTCCTGTTCAATCTTCATCAAAAAAGGTTGCTAGTTATTTGCCAAATTCTGCCAACAAACTAAAAAGAACAAGTCATCTGGGGGAAGGAGTGATTTTGGATCATCAAATGCATTTCACACCTTTTTCCCAGCTCAGGAAACCTCAGGAGACATGTATGCAAGCAAAGTTCACATCTATAAAAATCCTAAACCTGATATTACATGCATACAACATGTACATGTATATAGATGCATAAAAATACATTTATCTCCTGCTGCTTTGCCTGTGGCAAGGAGTCCAACAAATAACTAGCAGAAATGGCACAATCCACGTCCAAGCCAATGAAAAGTCCAACTGCTGTAGTGCTCAAGCATGACCCCAGGAAGACAAGCATAACATTTTCAGGTTATTACCTGGAGGGGCTGTCTTATGTATGAGCCAATTTAGCAAATCAATTAAAGTAATGCAGATACTTGATCAACAGATGAACACAAAGCAGAAAAAATGACAGAAGAGACTGAGAGAAGAAAAAACATATTAGGATCATAAGAGAAGCAGAAACATTTGGCATCACAGAAGTAAAAGGAACATTATTGAAATTGAAAAGGATCTGTTTAAGCATGGGTCACTCGTTTTTGTTGGCTTCAAGTTCATTAAACAAGGAGCTCAGATTATATGTGGGTCAATTTACACAACATTTAATTTTAGGCTCACCCACCTTCATGTTGCTCCTTCAAAATGGTCTGTGGGAGATGCAGATTGCCACAGACTGAATGAGAGTAAATTTGGCTCTTCTGATGAAAAAAAGCCCCAAAACCCTAACCTGAAAACTTTAATTACAAACCAGCACAGAAGTTTTACCTCAGCACCAGTGACTCCAACCGATCAGCAAAACACTACTTATGCTCTTTCCTGTTCTAACCTTGATGGAAGGTGGATTTTGACCCCCACATCTCTCCAAGGCAACATTCAACATCTAATTCATCTCAAGAGAGTGTTAATGGCACATAATTAAGTGCAAGCAAGCAGCAGGAAAGAAAGAAGCAAGAAAGATGTCTTTCTCACTGACCACCAGCCAAAACTTCAGGTTTTATAATAAGCCTGAGTTGCCTCCTAGTAGGACTGGGAGGTCCTAGTAGTAATTTGGTAACTGACCAAATAACTCCTGGGACCAAAAAGCACCAGCTCCAGTCAAAGGCACCACACAGTGGGTAAAACACCTGAATGATCTGATTTTTCTGGCACTACAAATGCCATGCTGTAGGTTCACAATTGCATACCCATCCCTTGGGATCATACACATTCATCTTTTTAAAAATTACACATCCAAAGGAAAGTTGTGAGCTTGCATTACAAGGTCTCACCTGAAGTAGATTTTTTACTGATGAGTTACAAAGCCCGGAACTGAGCATTTATAATAGAAAGGCAGACTGACATTTAAATAGAGTGGCACCAGAATAATAGCTTTACATTAGTATTTTATGGGAGGTCGAATAACCACAGAGTTAACATACTGTATTTTCTGGCAATAAAATATCCTTTGAAAACAATAGGCCATTTTATTTGATAATGTAAATTAATTCGATTTGTATTGTATGGTCAAGAGAATAAAGAAAAAGATTAATTCTTCCAGGAGAAGTCAATATATCAGAATGGTGGTTTGGTTTTAATTCTTTAACTATGTTGTAAAGCCTGCGGTTGATAAGCCACAGCCATATATTCCTCCACACTGTAGGTTTTAACACAGGCTCTGGACTTCAGTCTGATCTGATGAAAATCTGAAACTTGCAGTATGCCATTATGTGGGCAAACTATTCATTTTATATTCACCTCCTTGTCGTGTCAGTGCAGAGGTCATCTGAAGAGGGGGCCTAATTAATCAAACTGTCAGAGCCAATGAGGAGCAGCATGTTAATAGGACTTTTATTTCACCCAGGAAAGCAGTGGTCTGACAGGAACCAGAAAATATGGCCTTGATGTTGCTGTTTATTAGCAATGCTGAGATCAGTGGTAATAGGTGCCCAGCAGCCTATGTTCGATAAAGCGCTGCATGTCAAGAACCTGCACCAAGTAGAAATTGGACTGATGAGACGCAAGAATCTCAGTGTATCAATAGCTCCCAGAGAAGAGGTATGGTTTGGATGTGATCACAAAACCAGAACATAGGCAAACACAGTGGAATTAAACACAGAAAAGGCCTGAATTTGGTACAACAGTGCTGAAACTGAAGGAGTGCCTTGATGGGATCTCATGGAGGTATAAGGCCAGCACACTGGTGCGACCCTACATCTCTGTTATCCTTTGAGGGAAGTGGCAGGATTTGTAAATGGTCTAAGGCCAGTTTACCAGCTGGCACTAAGTAATGCAAAACAACACAGAAGCCATACCAGATGAAGGAAGCGTGGCACAGGCAGCAGTTAGGTCTGGGCACCTCTTGCCTGTATTAGATTGGGCTCTCAGTGAGTTAAACCCCATCCCCACAAAACACCATGATAATGCTAAAACAAATGCAGTGAAGATTTAATTTCTTACCCAAAGCCTTTCCATAAAATTCATGTTCTTAACACAAAGTGCATACCCATAGTAAAAAAGAAAACAAGCATATCTAAAAGGGAGTGAGTGGGAGAAATGAGATGCTCACAGTTTTTGAAGGGCACTGGACTCATTTTAGCAGCAGCCATGGCATTTGCTGTGTGGGTGATATATGTAAAATGTTAAATTAATTATTTTAGTAATGCACCCCTACGTGATTTCTCAGTCTGCAATGTATTTTATACTTCAGGCCATGGTAGACTTTATAATTAACTACTTTCCGAAGCCATTTTAATTAATTTTTTTCCCCTCAACACCATTATTTCCAAATGAATAGAGAGCTAACATTAAATAGCCTTCCAAATAGAGAGCTGCAGGACTCTACTCTTGCAGGATAAAGCACTCAGAATCATGCCCCTAGCAGTGCCCCTGGAAAGGTTTAAGCAAATAACGTAGCAGTTGAAAGGAAATGTTGCCAAAAGGGAACCTATGACACTGATGGGACATGCAAGTCCCCACCTAAACTGGAATTTTTCCTGGTGGAACAGGAAAGCTGCTGTGTTTATGACTGCTGCCATGGATCCAAATATCCCCATCCTGAATGATCTTTTCTTTTTCTTTTTCTTCCTTGAGAATATTCCATTGTCTGGATCTTCCTCTTAAAGCCAGCAATATTACCAAGACTGGCTATTCAGGGCAGGAACTGCTCCTCTGATGGCAAAACTCACTTAAAGCTTTACCATCAAACTACAGCTTTAGAGATAAGAATGCACCCATACCATAAAATAAACATGGAGAATAATTAAGACACTCTTCCCTTCCTAATCTTCTGCTGTTGACAGTGTCCTTTTGAATAGTCAAAATTACATTTATTTCTCCCCGCAGTTTCATATATTCTAATTTAAACAGAAGGCTCTCCCACTATACCTCACTGGAAATACATCAGATTCAAAACAGAAAGTTAAAATGTGGTCCAAATGACTACTTTTTTGAACTTCAGATGTCTGTTTTCACAGCTACAAGAAAAATGTTGGTGGGTAAAAATCCTAATGGTTATGAGCTGCATTTCCACATTTCTCAGTGGCAGCAGTGATGAAAACATGTATTAAAAGTTAGTACACCATTAGCATGTTAAGTAGCACAAAAACTTGTAACAATGTTAAGTATCTTTCATAAAGTATTGAAGAGGGTTTCTCTGCCATTGACGGATTACTTAGCCATTAACATAATATTTTATTAGTGTTAGGATTTTATTACCTAAATTGTACTATTAGTTTATTGGGGAGGGGGACATTTGAATTTTTTATAATGTCACATCTTCATTTACTATCACTGTGTAATCAGAGGATGACCAAGCAACTATTTCTTCAAAGGCTTTGCAGAAGTGTATTCCTTAAATTGACTGCCTAACCTCATAGAGACACCGCTTCACTTTGAAACAAAAGAAAATCTGCATGTTAATCCCAGTGACATTGCTATCGAAATCTTATTTACTGTATGATTAAAAAACATGGTCCTTTCTTACAGCATCATTAAATCTAAGCCTCATTTAACTACTAGGACATTTTTACAATGGGTTTACTGACATACTATGACAAATGTCTGTATAACATTCTTCAACAATAGCCCTGACTATAGCCAGAACCACAGTGTGTATAAACACTACGCAAGTATTAACAATGTGCTGTCCTGAATAGTAGGAAGTGAAGTAACACTAAACACATTTTTACTAACCCCCACATCTCCATACCTGTGGTCTGCTTTTAGGTTTTTTACATTGGTTTCTGTTTTGCTTCGGGGGGCTGCTTTGTTTTGTCTTCTTGGTGGGCAAAGAAAACATTTCCCTTAAAATTATGAGAATCAAGATGCTAAACTTTTTAAATATTGCAGGACTCCCTTTGAAATTTTGACCTAGGCAGAAAGGTTTCCTGAAATTTAATACTTTTGAGATAAAAGGCTTGGCAGAGGATGAAAGCAGCCCTACCCTTTTTTCCATGTCAGAGAAATGAATGGAATGGCTTATGAATACATGTAACTCACCCATTCAGGAGCCACACTGGTGCCTATTTGTCCTGAAATATCAGTGTTAGGTTACTGTGCAAAGCAAAATAACTGTTAGGCAGCATGAACTTGATCCACAAGAACAATGAGGGTCAGAATAACATTTTTAAGGGCTTAAACTTTTCAAACTTCAAGGTAATGCAAGGAATTAAAAGACATTTCTGTCTGAATCATCTTTATAAAACATCTTTATAAACACTTAGCCACTGTAACTTACTCTTCGAAGGAACAGAGAGCAGGAGTACTAAACTGTATGACAAACTAAAACTGAGCAGGCACAACTTCTTTCCTGTTGTTCATGGCCAGCCTCTGATTTAATTTCAGATCAAATGGTATCACAAAGCTGGACATGGTAAACCTACAGTATATTCACCAGAGACTAGGGCCTGACATTCTGTCTAAATGAAATTTCCCAGTTGTCCCAAACACTTTTTATCTTATTTCCATGCTAGCAGTTTGAAATGTCACTGTGTATTGCCACGACGACAGATGAGCAAGGGCACAAGAAAGCAATGGATCTGGTTTCTCCAAGGAATCATGCCTGGCAATGTGAAAATTTACTTTTGCCCCTGGCTGCTGGTGCACTCCCAGGTATTAATGACAACAGGGGTAAACTCTGCAATGTGACTTGGTGGAGGCTGAAATACAGAACACAGGTTAAGAAAACTTATGTGCATATATATATATATATATATGTATGTATGTATGTATATAAATACATAAATTATTAAAACACCACCACTAAGGGCGAGATCTTGCAAATACTTTTTACTTTCCCCCCACAGTGACAGCCTGACAGCAGTAAGAAAAACATGCAATACAGAAGATGGAGCCATGTGGCAATGATACATATTTAGTGTGCATTAACAGACAGAGGCTTGGACAGTACTGATAAAATAAAGGCAACATCCTTCAGAAAACTTTTGCTTAAGAGATGATGCCTCTTGCTCACCAGGATTTCAATATCTGCAATGACTTCCTTTCAGGTAGAGTGGAAAAAGACCATGGTAACATTTACCACTACCCTAACAGATGTATTTCTATGCACTGCAACAAATTGTTCTAAGTACAGCTTCAAGATCAAACTCTGAATTTGGATTTTTCTTTTATAATTCTCTTCTTCTTGCTGTAATGAAACAATAATCTGTCTTTAAAAGGCAACTTCGTTATATAGGCTTGCTCATGTCACAGAGCTAGTAACTGCTAGAAGAAAAATAGATGGGTTTATATTAACAATTAACCCCTAAGTATTGCTTACTCTCTTCCCTTTGAGTAACTGTTCACTCTGAATAACACTACTATTCACCTCCTTGAGACAGCAAGACTCACCACTCACATCAGTGACTTTTTCTGGGCAATGCTGAAGACTGAGTAATGAGTATTTGTATGCAGCAACCGCCATCTAGAAACATCCAGCACCTGTATCAATGTGGGTGAAATGATGGCCCCATTGAAGTCAATGTTCAAAATTTCACCTGTGATTTATTTTTCAATAAGTCATCTCTCATTGCTCTGCTCTTTGCTATTGCTTTGCTTCTGAGAGCACAGAAGAAATGAAAAGGTGCATTTCTATTCGTAACACCCACTTTAAAACTTCACATTTTACCCTCTTTATAAGGCCTGCTGCCATTCATTCCCTGACACACGCTGATAGTCAGCCTTCACCTGACTTTATCCTCCTAAGAAATCATTCTATCACAATACCTTCTGTGTAAAAAAACCCAGAGGTCATCATAGGCTCTCTTACTAGCATTAGAAACTAACTTTTGAGTAGTAGAGGTAGGGTAAAAACAGGGTTCTGCACCACATTTTGGCTAGTTTCCCCTGAAGATGTAAATCTATACAACTCCTTTCTTCAACAGTACACAATTGACACCCCAAATGATCAGAATCTTCCCTGACTGAGATATAACACATATTTGGGATATATTTTCAGCTCTCAGCAGGGGGTTACATCCTCTTTCAGGGATGCACCTGCCCCAGGAAACCAGTAGCTCAATTCCTCAGAAAGTCCTCCTCATTCAGGAGACACGAATTAAACACTCTTTCAAAACCAAACAAAAAACTAGAGGAACAGCTTCACCATCCCCTACAGGCAAGGCCAGTAATTCTGTTCATGCACACATAAACATATGTATGTGTAGTATATTCCATATGCATATTCTCTCTCTCACACACACATACATATAACAAGATATGCTGCATCACAGCCTACACAATTATAATCAAGTAAAATAGTGCATAGGAAATGAACATGATTTGGTGTGTTAAGGTAGTTTGACATAGTTGTATATCAAAACACACAAGTCTGTATCAAACTTTGTTCAGCAAATGTTACAGCAGTTTAACTTCTACCTGTAAATATGATTTTTTAAAAGGGAGAACAGTATTTGACTTTCTGCTTCTGTATCGAATTGCTTAAATGCAACTTGTACTCAGATGAATTAAGTGTTCAAAATACAAGCTATTGCTGGCTATCATCAGGAGTAAGTTCTCCACAGCGATGAACACTTCTCAGTGCCTAAATCACTGTCACACTATCCATAGGGAACTAAGCTTACCCATGTTGTAGCTTTATTTCTTACAATGCATCAGGAACAAATATGATCTGTTACTATTACGTACAATGAATGCAAGCCTATTAGTACTAGAGTCCTTGTCAGCTAAATTTAACCATTCAAAACTCAAATGTTTGGTACAAGCTCATTTGCTGGGCTCCTTTATAGGCAGTGGGGAGACACATGTCCTTGCAAAGGGTACAACTTGTTCTCAGGCTGATGTTTAAAGCAGCTGGGATGCACTGCAGGGGCTGCTTTCTGCCCCCCTTAACAAAGAAAGGGAGCTGAAGAACTCTTGCTTAGCTTCAACTCAGCTTTTAAATTAAAAAAAACAAAACAACCCTGTCAAACCTCCAAAAAACAACAACAAATTTACTTTACCTTAAGGAACATCATGCATTATATAAAATGAAGCTTCTGCAAAAACGTGGTGAGAAAGGTGTTTGTTCACATGAGTGAGCATGTATATATACAGCATATAAAATCTGACACCTAAAAAATATATATACCAACTTCTGGCAATACTGAAAACCCTTCAGCATGTTTCTTCTTTGAAAGTGTGCAATGCTTATATGAAGGCAACTGTGATACTGTTTTTAAGCTATTTTAGTAAGGGCCCTTGACAAGCTTCACATAAAATATTCAGCATTGATGCTTTCAAGTCCACACAATTTAACTTAAAAAGCTCTTCGTGTTCAGCCCACATTATAAGTAGGGTTATTATAAAGGTGGTGTGTGGATTAGATGCTTTCCTTTATCCTTTCCATCTGCCTTTCTAAAGCGTGATAATATTGGACTGCATCACAAACACAAACAAAAACTGCAAACCATTTCTTTTTAGAATCAAGAATATTTCAAGAAACTGTCAATAGTTTTTAAAGAATTTCATTTACTGGTTCAAATAATTATGTTTACATCTCCAGCAAGTAACAGTACAGCTGAGAAGCTTCTGCATTATAAGGGTCCTCTATTTATTTTGTGATCTAGTATAAAACTATTTTGACTATGCCTCTCATTGGGAAGGCTTATGTCTCCTGAAGTAACTACTGAAATGAAATCCAGAACTGAGGAGCCAAGGCTACTGATTTCAGGTGGAGCTGGCTTTCATCCCATACCTTTTATTTTTATCTGCATAATGATGTGATACCTGCTTAAAGAAAGGAGGTTCTTAAAATAATACACTGAAATACTGGAAAACTTCTATGCTGTGTAAAACATAGCACCCACATGACTTTTCAGACTATAGGCGCAACGAAGGACTCTTTGGAGACAAACATCAAGCAAAAGCCATTTTCAAATTCTTAAAGGCCTGGAGACTTCAGCGTATTTTTCTAAGCTATTTAGATGGCAAAGTTGGCATCAAGATGGAGATACAGTTGAGCTTGTATGCTGTGTTTTATAATGCAAATTGGCAGTCCTTAATCAAGCAGAATTCCAAGAGCAGTATTTAAATTTTTCTCATCTATTGTCCGAGAACTCCAGGATCAAGCATGTAATTTAAAGCCTACTGAGATCAGTGGAAAAAGTCCTACTGGCTTCAATACACTTTGGATCAAACTCAGAGAACCACAGTAGAAAGCTTCAGCTAGGGCCTAAAAATGCAGCTAGTGAGTTTTCCAAAGAACCTGATGCAGCCTTTCTGAAGATGCTAAAGACACTATTATGAAAGACTGCTGTCCGCATGGATTTTGAAAGTAAACAGATTCTCAGTTGAACTATGCCAATTTTGCTAGCTTAGCATCAAGACTATCTTAGTTTTTCTCTCAACTTTTCTACATTCCTATCCTGTACTGTACTTATCAGACATTTTCTTCGTTCTTTCCTCCTTTGGAAATCTGGTGGGGGTTTTTTCTCTCCTTTCCCCCCCTCATTCTGCCCCTTCTCTGGCACTCTTGGGAATTTTATCCTTGACAACAGAACTTCATGATAGAGACTAATAACACTTTTAACTTCTACTTGTATTACACAAAGATATTTTAACTTCTGCTGAACTCAAGCTATAGGAAATAGTGATTTCAAACTGGACTTGATACATTATATGGTCATTGAGATATTTCCTATAAATATTTTAGATGGTAATTCTATTCTTCCCAACGAGAAAATTACTTAATTATCAGGGCCTTTTGCTCAGTCTATTCATGGAAAAGGATACTTTTTTAGCATATTTCAAGATATTAAATTACGAAAAACAGTTCACAGAGGGTAACTATCAGAGACAATTATTTGATAGTTCATTAAAATGACCACAGTATATGTTTAGTTATAGTAAGTGCCATGGTCTATGACATGGTACCAAAATCAGATAGCACTTCATAGCAAAAAAGCCTCCTTCGGCACCAACACATTGAAAATCACTGCAACCTGTTACTCCAGTGCTGTTAAAATCCAGACACACTTCTCTTCACTGTATCAATATCTCACAGCAACTGCAATAAACTTCCTTGCCTAAAGGCACCCAGGTCAGTTTGCAGTCTCACAAGACCTATGTATGCAAATAGGTAAATAGGATTTGCCATTTAAGGTTTTATAATCTAGCATTTAACCTTTAAACATATGTTTACTGAAGCCTCTACAAGCACAACATCTTATTTTAGTTGGAGAATATTAAGCATACGATGCAAGGTTTATACAGTAACTTCTGCTTGACTGCAAAAAATATCAAAACAGAGTGAGTCCCTGTCTGTACTTGGGAGGAACAACAGTCACCTGTCTTTACGTGCCAGATTTGACAGAGAGGAAAATTCATCTCCCACTGAAACAAGACGCTTGCCCATTGATTTAAACTATAACAAGATTTAATTCCAGGTGACTATTGGCAAGACATTTCCTGCACAGATACTGTAAAACATATTTCATTAGTAATGATACTAAAGCATTGGAAGTCCTTGAAGGGGGAATCAGAAGAACCAGACCAAATGCTCACTGAAGTTAATGGAAAGATGAAGTGAGCTCTGGATCACACCTTGCTTAAAAGCACCATCTTTTTTAGAGCTAACAAATAGAGAAAACTCTGGGGAGACCTTATTGTGGCCTTTCAGTACTTCAAAGTGGTCTGTAAGAAAGATGAGGAGAGACTTTTTAGCAGGACCTGTTGTGATAGGATGAGGGGTGATGGTTTTAAACTAAAAGAGGGGAGATTCAGGCTGGAGGTGAGGAAAGAATTCTTTACAACAAGGGTGGTAAAACACTGGCACAGGTTGCCCAGAGAGGTGGTGGATTCACCATTCCTGGAGGCATTCAAGTCCAGGCTGGATGTGGTTTTGGGCAACCTGATCTAGTTGAAGATGTCCCTGCTTGTTGCAGGGGGGTTGAACTGGATGAGTTCTAAAGGTCCCTTTCAACCCAAACTATTCTATGATTCTATAACCACCAGACTAGGGTGAGAGGAAAGTGGATATAATTATAATCAGAAGTGTGAAAAGTTGTGCTATGAAAGTCACAACCCCCTCCACCCCCAGTATTTATTCCAAGTAGAATAAAACGTCTTTTGCTCACACCAATATCTATCTGACAGTCATTTGAAGAGCCAAAAAAAACACCCGAGACCAACTTTTAAATTAATTTACATACCATGCCTCCAAAAAATTATTAATTATTCTTGAAAGGACAGTTAAGAACAGCAACAAAAAATGACTTAGATTATTGCCACTGTGCACATCAGGTGTGCTGCAGAAAGCATTACACAACTCCAGAAGTAGGGAAATACTTAAGTTTAGCTTACTAATTAGTTTACTAGATACACAGTTTTAGTTTGCAGTGAGTGGATGGCTTATTATCTGTTTGTACACAATAGTTTTCACTATTCACAATGGAAGAATGCTGACAGCTTCACTCTTTTATTGCCTCAATAAGGCATTCAGTCTCCAAAAATAGTTTTGTCTTTACTGATTGGTTGCTTTCTTGTGCAATTTATTTAATTTTATATTTTATAATAAGTTTCCATGGGAAAGGACATTTTGGAATACACAATTAGAACAATTAACAACCAAAATTATTAAAATAAAACCATGGTGGAACACCATTCAAAAATCTGCATGACGCTGTTGGCATAACCTTCTCATATTGTGTAACTAAACATCAAACTAAGTGTCAGAAGCAGCTGCAACCCCTGGCACAACAGAGGAGGAGGGAAAGACTCTACCAAGTAGAAAAGTAGCTTAACATGTGGCTTCTCTATTCTCTTCAGGAAGTTTAGCATAGACTTACAGCAGAAATTACTGAGATTCAAACAACAAATGCTGGCGGGGGGACAAACTCGTATTTCTCATTTAATTAATAGATTTTTATTTTGTGGTTTTATATAATAAATTCTAGTTTATATCAAGTACATTATTACTGTATTGGACAGCCCATTAATTTTAACATTTACCCTCAATCTGTAACTACCCACCCAAAATCTACACTTTCAATAATAAATGAAAATTATTACTAATCTAAAAAATAAGCAATGCTTAATTGCTCCTAAAGTTAAAGTTCAAGCCACTGAACTGGCAGAAGTCCGCAAATAAGCTCTGAGGATCACAGTCTGCTGAAAAAGATTTTTATAGGATTAATTTCTGCTTCTGGAGAAGATAACATATTTTCAATTTTAGCCCATACAAGTAGTTAATTTTAATGTTTGATTAAAATAAATAAAAAATAAATAAGCTGGGAATCAGAAAATCAAATATACCACCCGCAATTTATGAATAAAAACTAAGTTTGAAAGACTAGGTCTATTATCTCTGCAATCTTGAAAGGCTGGCTTGACCAGGAACAATAGATCAGTTGAAAAACTGAGAAAAACGTAATGCTTTGTCTCATATGAAAAAATTTGCTGTAACACACTTATTTTTTCTTCTGTATTTGGAAGTTCTAAGGTAGTTTTATTCTGCTAAGTTTTATTCTTTTAAGAGAATAAATCTTGAATAGTATTCTGTCCTCATTCATAAATTAATTCTAACAATTTTCATCCAAATGAAGTAATGACAAAAAAGTATAAAAAGCACAATTCGTTACTTTAGAACCTGGAAAAATTTGTATGTATATACAGAAATATGAAGTGTAAAAATGTAAAATTAAAATATAATGACTCTGATGTATCATAAGCTGTGCTGTTATTAAATAGGAGACAGCAGCATAACTTCCAAAGATAACAAGAACATTGCCAGTCACAATCAGCTTCCTTCAAGTAAGTAATTACTTGCAGCTTCTGTAGCTTTTTAAGCAGTATAATAGCAAAACCAAGAGTAAAGCTAATTATAAAAATCACTTAAGACATAAGCCAACCTAACCTGGAAAAAAAAAAAAAAATCAAACACTTTCTTTTAAATTTTCCATCTGCTCCTGAGGTTTTTCCATAAGTAATACAGTCTACCTCATCTTTCTGCAACTTCTTTATGTTGCCATCCAATGCACTCCTTCCCACAGCATGCCCTTGCCCTGCACCTTGCCCCTGTTTATCTACCTTATCAGCTCAGGAAGAAATTTGGGCAAAAGTCTTCCTCTGGTCACCGATATCTCTGGGAACCGAACCCATTAAGACATTTCTGACCCCTGCTCCTGCTATTTTAACTGTCTGTTGTACAGGAAGGAACTGATAAAAATAGGATTACAATGCCCTTACAGATGAACTAGCAGGAGGCTTGATTGTGATTGATGCCTGAATAAATATACAATAACAGGACCTATATTTCAACACCGCTTTTGATAGAAGGCAAGGAGTAGTGTTGGTTTTCACTGCCTGGACTGCAGGACCCTTTTCTCAAATACCTGGGAAATGCCTTTGATTGAAGATTGTATCTTCTGCTTGTAGTCTTTTTAAATAAAGGAGGTGGTTAATAATAGGTAAGAATGAATATTTTAAGAAGTACAAAGGCGCATTTCTTCCCACAAGTGCTCATGTATGGCCCACCCCCAAGCTCAAATGAGGGTCTGGAGTCCTCTGAAGTCCAAATATCTTCCCCACAGATATTCAGCACCAAGGTGGGTCTATTGGAAAACTAAGCAGCATCCTAACAGCACTGCAGAAAACAAAGAGGCTGGACTTGTTGTTTGGGGAGGGGAGAGGAGGGCTGGGATTGCCCACGTCTTTGACAGCTCATCACTTCCTTAGGAGAACTTGTTCTCAACTGACATTTGGGCACAGACTTAGCCTATGGAGTGGTTTCAAGAGTAAAGGCACATTAGCTAGCTCATTGCTGGGTTTGGATAGCAGCAAGAGAACACTGTGTTTGCAGCAAATCATTTCAAATGGTTTTCCATGACTCCATTGTACTGCAGTACAGACTGAAGCCTGACTGAATACTTTAATCCTTCTCAATAAAGTAATTATTAATGAGTGATGCATTTATTATCCCAAACGGGAATTTCAGGAAGAATTTCAGGAAGTAAATTCAGTGCAGTTTTTATTAATCTTCCTCTTTTTGGAGAATAGGGATTCAAGTGTCCTGAAATCACACATTATCAGCTCCCACTTCAAGTAACACAGCCATCTATTCCACTTCAACAGTATCTCAAATACGCCCCTTCTTATCCTGCAGAAAATAAGACACCTACTTAGCTTTCCAGTTAAGAGATCCAGCAAAGTACTTAAGCACACAAACTTCCAAGCAGGCAAACAGTCCCACTGGCTCCTTTGAAATCACTCAGGAAACTAAGTCTGCATCTGCTCACTACCTTGTGCTGGATCATCTTGCTAAAAATAAACTCATGGTAATACTTGACACTTCCACAGTGCTTCATGGGCTGAAGCTACTGTCCACATGGCAAGCAGTGAAGAAAGCATATTATCAGCCTTATTTTACAGGTGAAGGAATTAAGGCAAAGAAACCAGTTACTTCCTGCTCCCTGTACAGTGAGCCAGTGTCAGAACCAGAACTCCCCTTCCCTGTCCCCTCACCCATATGCTCCATCCTTCTGGCATCCAGGTGGCTCTCTAACTGGAAGCACAGTCAGCATATGCAGCAGCTGCCTAGCAGTCTGCAGGTCTGCAAACTTTAAAATCAGTTCTACAGTCTGCAGCAATTAATGCAGATCAAATACTATAATTAAAAAGTCCTATAATTCAACTGTGATACATTCCAGCATTGTATCATTCAGAAAGCAGAAGGAACAGATCTCCTTGAAGATACATATACTTTTACTTGCACAGTAACTTTCACTTAATTTTGAAGGCATTTCTTACATATGCAATCAGCTCTCATGAACTAGACACCTTTCTAGAGCACTCACTCTCCCCTACACCAAGAACCCACGAGCCAAAAATTCACCTCCTGAAGAAACCAATACATGGACTGTATCTCCCTCTTGCCCATTTCTCTTTCCAAAATACAGCTGAATTAAGATTATTTCACAACAGTCACTTATGTTCAATTGCCTTTCACATACATGCATAAGCCCAAATCACATAGCTTTGTAACGAGAGGGTGCAGCAACTTAATAGAGTTCTCAAGAGCTCAGCACGCTAAGAAGATAACACCAGCTTAGTAACTGTTTGAAACCCTAACATGGCCACTTTCCATTACCTGCTTTACAGAGAAAGCACTTTAGTTCAAATGGGACATCCTCATGTTTACACAAGCACAAGGATGAATACCAAGCCTGTTGCTCCATCTCTCACTATTTATTACTAGCAGATCTTACTAATTCTGTTCTGAAGTCATCATTCAACAATGCAATAAGTCCCACTTTAGTGTACTTAGCACTAGAACAACACTTGATGCAACCCCCAAACCAAAGCATGGCAGCAAGAAAATACAAAGCATCTACCCACTATCAATTTGGTCAGTTCAAAATTTGGAGTACAAGTGCAGGAGTAACTCTGCCTCCTGCAGGCAGCACACACTCCCTGTTTTATGCTTCAGGGAATGAATCAGAAAGCCAGCTGACTTGGAGAAAGTCTGTGTAAAGAGGCAATATGGCAGAGCTCAGACCCTGTATCATGGAACTGAGACTAAGCTATCTTGCAGCTGCTCTGCTCTTCCTCAGTTTCAGTGGGATTTAAATGCTTGCAGGGTGACATCCAAACCACTGTGTTTAAAGTCATTTAATACAGCATCTCAGTGCTTAATGTCACTGGGGAACTTGCCCTCTTCAGCAGGGAGAAGCAAGAAATCTCAGCTCGGAGCAGTCAGCGACACGAGCACCACACACAAGTGATTTCTTCATTCAGACCTCAGCACCCCCCAGCCCTAACCAACCAAAAGATAGTAACAAGTCCTCTGGTTTTATGGTACTATAGCTCCTGATCATCACAGGTATAAATCAGGGCTGTGACTCATATTTTAATACTTTTTCTTCTCACTGTTATGATGATTCAGTTGTGATTTGAACAGCATGCCATTCCAAACAAGCTATGAGAAATAAACTCTCCACACTATGTTTTATAATGTAAAAATTCATTTTTGCATAGAGCTTGTAAAAGCAAGCCAAATATACCTAAAAGAAACTGAAATTTCCCAGGATTGTCTTTATTCAACTGCTGACACACAGATTATTCCAGTGCATATAGATGAATATGATTTTTTCCCCTTGCAATTTACAGTATCTTTGAATTCGAATGAAATATAAATTCAGCAGGCTACTAACCAAATGATGCATACCCCCAAGCTACACAGCAAGAAAGCACTTGAACCCAGGCTGAATTTAAGCAGACACATAAATCTTATAAATTTCACAAGGGTGAAAGTGTGCACTTAAAATTAAGGCAATAGTTTACTGTTGCTTTTGCAAACAGGTGAATGACATTTCAAATAGACACACATATAAATATCAAATTACAAAATAACAAAGCTCTACCCATGATGACTGCTGACAAACAAGCAACACGCAATTCAAAGCCTGAAATATTTAGAGAAGAATACTATTTGGAGTGCTTTTGTTTTTAAAACCAGATCCTGAAGAACAGTAAGAAACGTGGTGCTGATCTGCGCACCCTGAATTAAGGAATGATACTGAGAATTATCTCCTAGTAAGTCTAAATTCAGCACAGAATAAAATTACAGTGTAATTGGGGTGGGGGTGGAGGAGGTGTAATTGCTCTAAGAAAGAAGAATTACAGCTACTCAGCTGCTAAGATTTCAAAGTGCTCAAAAATCACAGCTCTATTTCATCACATTTAATTTTTGTAAATATATTAAACTCAGTCATGTCAGTAGATTAAAATAATATAGTAGACTGTATCAGACCAGGCTTCGACAAAATGTAATACAATCCCTTTCCAAAAACTTAAAATTGGCTTGCCTGTGAGGAATATTGCATAGGTGAATAGTGGTTAAAGGGCTATAAACAAATAGAGTGCAGCAGCACAAGGGAGGTGCTAGTGGATTGCCACAGGGATTGGTATTAGAATCAGTTTTGTTTAACATCTTTATTAATGATCTGGAAGAACGGGTAAACAGTACTTTAATTAAATTCACAGATTTCAATATAGTGAGAGGTGTTATAAACATGACAGTGGGGAAAGAAATTATGCAAAAGGAGGTTAGAAACACTGAGAGAACAAAACAGAATTCCTTCTGAAAAAATACAGGCTAATATATCTGACAAGAATTAAAACACGTAAATAATCAGTGACAGGAAGAAACCCAGAGCCCGTTAGGCTAATACAAAAGACCCAGGGGAAGCAACTGACAGCAAATTATGTATGAGCTTGCAACATGAATGGGAAAAAGGAAGAAACTACATAGGCTGCACACATGGATGTATTGCAAGACATCAAAACACAGCACGACACATGACTGGACTTTCTGCAGAAGCCATGAAATAAATGGTTGCAAATTACGTCAATATTTCAACAAGCCAAGTATGTTTACTCAACATACAGGATGTTAGTGACATCCATGCAGAACAGTGGGGTTTGCTTTCAGCCTCTATGAAAAATACAACAACCAAACCCAAACCAAATCAAACAAACCCAAAACTAGGCAACCAACCAGACAAAACCCAATACCCAGGAACATACTGAAACCTCACCAGAAACAAGAAATAACAAAGAAAACTCTGAGGGGTTTACAAACACTGAATATATACCATAATTGACACAGGGCCTGAAAAGTACAAGAACATAAATGTCACAAAAGGTACAAGAAGCCGTTCAGGCCCATCTCATCAAACATGGTACAATTTGGATTTTTTAAAAAATTGAACATAGGAAAAATATACTCAGAATATTAGTTACCATTACTAATACCAATTATACCAATGAACCACCTTGAGAGGAATTAACTAAAACTCATTCGTTCATCAAAACTGGGCAAAACATTCAAAAATACAGCATAGGAGACAATCCTACAGTAGCAGAGTGACTTTATAGGTCTTTTCCATCTCTAACTTCAATGATTCCATAAGAGACAATAAGCAGAGAGACAATCTTCTACAAAATTAAATCACCAGGAATCAACTGGAGATTGAAAATTAAATCACAGTAAAGTATTTTCTTCTTTGTAAGCATTAGCATTAATCACATGCAAAAGTAAAATATTAGTTAATTTGATTCTCTGTGCCTTCCAGACTCCAGTCGAAATGAATCAGGAAGAGTGATTTCTCTGATAACTGGGGAAATGATAAGGAAGGAGGAAACAATACAAAAAAGAAGAAAAAAACCCAGTAGAACTAGCTGGTGAAAATGAAATTACCAAAAGAGGACTAGAGAAAATCACTTGAGGGCCTATTTCTTCTGAATTCCTAACATGACAATTATATGTAAAACTTCACCGCTGTGGCTTTGGAACAGCACTATCTGAAGATGGCTAGAATTGGAAAGAAAATCATCTTGGACAGTGCAAACTATTACTAATTTAAGTGGCTGTTATTACTAGTCTGCAAACCTCCGAGAAACGGCTTTACTATACGGCACCTTTGTATGGTTAGCCCTCTAGAACAAATCAGGTTTGCAGCAGGAAAAAGGTGGCAACCAGCATCCCATCTTCTCCTCAAGCCATACAGCAAAGAGCAGGCACAATCACTTTGTGAACCCCTCTTCCTTAAGCACAAAGCCTTTCACATGAGTGGCTAAATGATGGCAGAAAGGGACCAGTTCTCAGTGTAGCCAACAAGAACTCAGGTGAGGACTTCCCTGGAAGTCAAGACTAGGCTAGTTTTGTCAAGGCTGGGAATTTAAGCTTGTGCACTGAAGAAACTGAAGCGTGTGCTGTGGGAATACAGAAAAAACAAGGCATGAACACAGGGACAGGCAAGCACAGCAGCTGAGAGCAACCCTGCTGCCTCAGGACCAGGGTTTTTTTCCCAGACAGAAGCCTAAGCTCTTTAGTTCAGTGACAGACTTTAGGGAGCTGGCAAAGAAATACATGATCAACATAACGAAAACTTAACAAAAAAGAAATAAAACCAAAGGAACAGTATAGAAAAAATAACTAGGGATCTGGTTTGTTTCTTCTGATACATTTTAAAAATAGATACTTTTCGCCTACAGAGAGGAAATTCCGTATTTAATTAGAAGCATCAATCGTTACGCTTTTATAGTAATATCTTCTACAATGAAGCTACATTAGATTCTCACTACATATGCTGTTTATTGTTCAAATTTTATAGTAAGTTCTAATAATAGAAGTGTTACAGTTTGGGGTTTTTTGTCTATATTCCACCAACTCTTAAGACTATATTTTTTACACATACATCAGCAGAAAACTTCCTGGCTTTCTACCTACTGCAGAAAAATATACTCTTGTCTTAACTGACCCTTTAAAAATTATGGGGATAGATTTATCTTTAGAACTCTATATGAAATAGTTTAAAACAGCCCCTTGTGATCAAATCTCAAGTTTTAATGCTTGCATTCAATGGTGGGGCAGGTTCTTCTCATCCAAAACAAACCTAGCAAGTGGTTCTGCTGTGACAGGATCTATCCTGCAGCTCCGGTTTGCTCTCTATCAATGAGCACCCACAAATGTCACTAACAAGCCATTTTCTACCCAACTGCAATTCTTTTCCTCTTTCTATTTTCCCCATCTTACAGCAACACAATCAAGATGGAAACACAACAAAAGTGCAGCAGACACATCACTGATTTCATTGCCGTTTAAGACAACCCTAGCAAGCTCTGTGCCATGGACTGATGAGGAAAGCACATTAGGCACTTGCAACAGAACATCCAAGCAGACCTGTTTTGCAGCCTGATTAATAGAAACAACCTCCAAGGACTAATCACAAGTCGAGCCCTGTTTTGTAGATTAATAGAACAAAGACACAAGAGAATAGGGAAGGTTACAGGACTGGAATATAAATAAGAGAAGGTGTACACTTTAGGTAGTTTGACTGCTAGCAATTATCAGCTACAGACACATCCTTTCAGTGAGGTCTCACTGCTCTGTGCTAAAGCAGCTCACACTTCCAGATGGACAGTCAGCTTCTGCATCTCTGAATATTTTGTTTGTGTTTTACCTCCAAGATTCATGAAACAAACCCAAAATCCTTCTCTGAAACAAAGCACACTTTCATCTCACACTTTAAGTATACAACTTAAATTTCCATTGATATTAAAGAACTACTAAATTTGCAGGAAATAGACTTTTCAGCTATATATACATGGATCAGCAAAACCCGTATTGACATATAATGAATGCCTGTAACTCAAAACATTCTTGCCACTGCAATATGGTAGCAGATGCCAAGACCCAGCAGAGATCCCAAATATCCCACCTAACCCTGTGAGGAGGTGTGCTGCTCCTGCTGTGCCATGCTGGCCAGAGGATTTTGCCGGTCCTGACAGGATTCTACTACATGAGAAAAAGGTACTCATACAGGTGAAAGTCCCACAAATAAATGCCTTTGAAACGAACTGCAAGATAACATTTTTTTCACTACCTGGAATTTTGCTAAATATCAACAACAGTTAGAAGTTACATATGACCTGTATGTGCAGTGTCTACATAAACACCATATGGAAAATTATGGAAAATGCCTCTGAGGAAAACTACTTCTCTGCTTTCGGAAGTACTCAGTTTGAGTGGCTACAGCAAAATGTAGTGAAGATAATGGCAATACGGAATGCTTCATCTGTGCCTGCTTCAGAGTTCAAGAACTGCAGGTACCACTTGTAGCCAGTGTTCCCTTAAAACACATGCAATCTGCTACCCAAAATCCTGAATGAACTAAAAAAGTTCTAACTTCAGGAAGGATTGATTTTGGTATCTCTTTAACTACAGAGACAGTAAACAGTATTTTCAGAGTAATTTCTACTTGACTCATTTTCACATTTTCCAAGCTTCCCCAAAAGCTGTCTCTCTCCCTCTGCCATACACACAAGATCACAAGCAATGTCATTCTTGAACTTTATAAATCCAGGAATATATAAACAAGGATCTTCAGGTTAGGCAATGGAAAACATTCTTCCTTAAAATGGTACTTTCTAGGTTTCTCAACAAATGCAAACCTGTGTTGTACTCACAAACAGAAGAGGGGGAGAAACTTACTAAGAACTGAAAAACAATTTCAGGTACTCATAACCCTGGAGATGAAAGCATATTGGGGCATCCCATATTAAAAACAGGAATATGTTAGGGCTACAGCTTTCAGACTAGAACTCAGTTTGCTTTTCTTCTCCCCTTTTCCTGCAATGCAGGACATGGAAACATCCCAAGCAGCCCAGATGGAACACCAAGACAGGTGTTAAAGAGCACACCGTTCTCACAGTTTCTTTTTATTACATTCCCAGTTTTGGAAACTAGATGCGATAAAATGTGCTCCAGGAAAGGAAGACCAAAAGATTCACCCTTTCTTCTTACATAAAACTTTCTTATGTAAAGATTGAGGCAATACATAATCCCTGAGCCTATTTCCAGGGTACAAACCCATTAACCTTAATCAAGAAAGCAATACAGTCAGCAGCTGCAAACATCAGCTTTTGTCATAACACAAAATGATTCACATTTGTACATAAATAAACTAGTTGGTTGAAGAACCAGGCCACACAACTTTGTCAGTCCTACCCATGCACCAAATGCTCCTGAAGCACCAAAACAGAAGGCAAGAGCTCTCCAGAAGCGGAGGACAGACAGGTACAATACTCCAGTACTCACAAAATCACTTGCAAAATGAATACTACAACAACATGTTTATTAGATTATTTCAAATCATCACGAGCTCGTTTTCTAGGAAGCATTATTTCTTCTGTCAAAGTGGCCATAGGCACAGGGCTTCCAAGCATGACATGCATGTCAGTAGGTAAGGCAAACAGCTAAGCACATATATTAAAGGATACTGTGTTTAGTATTTATCTAAAACAACAAACAGGAAAAACACAAAACAGTCACTAGGTAGTAACTCCCACTGTCTTCTCTCAGGTACATTGCACATGCAGGCTGCAAAATTATGACCCTGCCTGTGCAAAATTACTGCGGAGGTAGCAAGGCATTGCAGCTTGTGAGGCCTTCTGTGCCTACTCAAAGGTTTATGCAACTCAGCCACATCTATGAAGGCACAATGATAAGCTGTTGGTATCTTTCTGCTTGCAAAAAACTGCTTAAGCCATCTCTCTGCGTGCACATACACAGACATAGCTGTCAGCCATATTAAAATTTTGGTATTTAACTAGTAGAGCCAGCATTCTTTGTCAGCAACTCATACTTCAGATGCACACAAACCATAACATAGATATGCACCTAAACATTTTAGAGGTGGTTATAAACACCAGAGGTCTCATTGATTTTCCAACTGAATCCGTAAGCATTGACCGCTTCTGAAATAAGGTGCCAGATCTACTCAACTGAAGGGATTCTCACGAAAACCTGATGAATGTAGCTGTCACTCCTGACCTTTATGTCTATGCTGAGATTCATGATCAGTGTTCTCTTATTTGAAGTGCTTGTGCAATTTCTGCTTTATTTCTTAGCCTCTGTGAATTACTTTAAGTATTTTATACACGTCAGGGTAAAGTTAGCACTCTGATCAATAAGTATTAGATAAATATGACCCAAATCATATTGAAGACAGTAATGAGAAACCATATCCTTCACAGGGAGCTAACAAAATCTAGTCACTTGCTACCTGACTTTTTGTATTAAAAATAAATAGTTTTTCAACCATAACTTCTCTTCCATTTCTATCTCTATCACCACATCATATGAGATTTATCATCAGCTCTACCTGAAGCAAGGTAAATTCTTCCAATTTCTTTCCTGTTTGTCCTGAACAGATGTGCTATGAAGCAAGCCACCTACAGACTACACCTTTTTCATACACCTGACACTACACAGAATGAGACCTACCTTCTCCCCTGTATTCCCTCTGAATCTCTCATTCATTCCACCAATTCTTGTACAGAAACTTGAAAGTATCCCTATTTTTCTACTTACAACTTTATCGGCTGTAGCTGGCAATTATACATTTAATTAAAGCTTATTTCGAATCTCACCGAGTCATTGAAACTACCACGTCTCAAACAAGGCATTTAGGTACCTTGTTGAAGTGGCAGTTGGTAAGTGCACTATGAAGGTATCAGCCACATAGTCTCTTCTCACTCCAGGTCACAACTCCTGACTTCAGAAATTATACACACATCTAGTGCTTTTAAACCAGCAGCACACCTGATGACTCCCCAGCAAATGCACTGATGTGTTGTTTGGATCTAGAGATCCCACTAGAAACATACACACATTCACACACATTGGGCTGGATGGGCCTTGTTCTTCCAGTGATACATGTAGTTCATATACCCGTACAGCAAAGCCTTGGTCTCCCCATTTAGTACCTCACTGGAGTCCTAAGCAAGCATTCGGCTGCTCTCTAATTCTTGCTTAGGATATACTGGCAACAAAGGAAAGAAAGTAATAGGGCTTGAAGAACAGCAATGCAAAATCTGTCCTGGTATCAGCTTGTCAAAGCTCAAGCCTCTCTCTTACTTCTCCATTCCCCTACTGTGAAGGTGGCTGTCCTCATGTGAAGTAATTTTCAGCTAACCTTAACAGCATGGTATTTTCAGTTCTGTGTTTTCTTCCCTTCTGCACTAGATGACCACAAAGAGGTACGGTGCATGTAGAGGTAGAAGAAAATGGAAAAGTAAGAGTCCTGAACTATGGAAGCTGCACAGAAGAATTTAATCAAGTAAGCATCAACACAAAGCACTGAGACAAATCCTGTAAGGAACAGAGTATCTCCACATTTGGGTTAACTCTCACCATCCCTCCTCTTTCCCCAGCTCCCGTTCTTTCAGGGGGTTCAGACCTTGTCCCAAGATGAAGTTCATAGCAGCAGAGCTAAAAATTCCAGGAATTTTGTAGTATTGCAGTTAACTCCCACTCTTCCTAATTCAAAACACTCTATTATTCAGTGCTCTGCACAAGGAAATCAAACTTCTTGCTTCTGGACAGCTAGCAAGTGAAAAACACAAAAGCAAAGCACAACTACAAACACAAGCACAACTGGTGGGTTTTTTTATGCACAACTTATATATCAAAATGACCTTGCGGCTGAGCAAACCACGCTTCAACAGGAGACCACCATAAATAGTTAGCCCCTTAATAGCACAGCTCATGATTATTCTGGCTATTGGGAGTTTTTGCTGAATTCTAGGAAAATGGAGCAGGAACTGGAGACGCCAAGCAGACTCCTACCATCATCTGTTTGGTAGTGCTCTGAATGAATTCAAATCCCTGTTTCCACAGTAGGAAAGATTCAAAAGAGTTAGGAGAGTCACTGTTTTATGTCTGTTTTAACTGGCTAGACTTCCACCCATAAATAGACACAAACACACAGTCTGTGTGTTACACTAGCAATGAATACTCTGAAGGCTAAGGCTTTCATGATCTGCCCCAGCGCCTGGATGAACAACTTTCCAAAGAATTAGCTAGAACATGTTAGCATCATAGCATTGAAAATTACTTATGATATACTACATTTAAAATTACAGCATTCCACTATTGGTTTAAAAAGAAAAAAAGAAGAAAAAGAAAAAGAAAGCTTTTAAAAGTTAACAGGACCTTTTTTTTTTTTTTTTTATTTACTTAGAACTGTATCTGATATCAAGGAGACTGAAAAAAAAATCATTGACATTCCCAACAAGGCAAAAATGTAAATAAACCACTGCAATTCTAGACCAGGGGGAATACATTCTTCGATCCTAAAATGAGAGACCTCAAGGACTACTGCCAAGAAAAATGAAACAGAAGCCTGCACCTTTAAACACAATCATGCCACAGTGGTGGTGTGTTTGTTTAACACACAGAGAGAAGACTTCAGCCTTTGCCAATTCCTTTCTCAGTTGCAGACGTCTACTGCATAAATGCCAAAACTGCTGAAAAACTGGTACAACACCAACAATCTTGTCCAGCCTCCCTCTGGCTTCCTCATTACTAAATAGCAATGAAGAACTTTATTGCTGACTAGTCCATTTTCTATTCCTCCCTTTTTCAGACACAAGCTAATTGCCAACTAAGACTATGAAAATAAAAGAAATTAGATCCATTCCAACCCATCAGTATCTGAATCCCATCGTGTGAGTTGCCAATTGGTTTTCAAGTCCTCATGCTCTATATCTGCTGTTAATTTGCTTGCTATTTCAAGAACTTTAAGACTGTCAGCAAAATCCATGATGCATTACAAAACTTATAATTGAAAAGCAAAAATATCAAGATCTGATGCTTTTCTGACAGGATAAACACGAAGCCAGAAAACACTGATCGGCACACGGGAGAGCTACTAACTTGGAGCTACTTGTATGAAAATATCATTGCAAATGAAGCAGAGAAGGAAAGAGTGTTAGAAATAATTTCAAACTAATGAAAACCCCCAGAATTTATACAGGGCTAAAAAGGGAATAACAAAAACTACACCAAACAGAGTCCTTAAAGGAGATGGCTAAACCTGTCCTTACTTTCGTAAGGCTGCATTATCGATGCCAATTAAAATTTTGCTCCTGAAAGAGTTGGGGCACTTCCTCTGGAGTTACTAAAAAAAGCAACTGAAAGCCTTGGCTTTGCAGAGGTGAGCGACAGCGAGCCGTTTGTTCTTGACCTCTGTATCACCGTACAGATCAAATTCCTGGACATAGGAAAAACCCGCTAGAATTCATTAAAAGCAACTGGGAGGCCAGCTTTGTGCTTCTGTTCTTGAGACCTGAACAAGCCACAACTTGACAAACGTGCAGGATATTGCTCAACAATGCTGCTGTTCCTGTCCGAAGGGAAGAGCTTTATTCCCGGCCTCATTCAGGATGAGACGATTTTCATCACAATGATGCAAATGGCAGATTTCAGTCATTATTTAAATAGTGGATTTTAATCTTTTACATTTGTGCTTTTCAGTTATTTCCATAATGTTAATTCCATTAACCATTAAAATATATTGATTTATATTGAATTAGCTTTTATATTAAACATTTTCTTCCCACAAAAAGATTCCTTTATCTATAGTTAACTAAACAAACATATATGCTGAAAGCTTGGGTCTTCAGTTTTACTTTTCATTCTGCTTGCTATGGGTGGAATTTGCCCATTTATTAATACCTAAAAATAATGTAAATTATTGCTTTATTGGATTATTTTTTGCTTACGGTTTGTGTCTTTTTGTGGCATTTATATGGAGAACAGGATTTAAAATCCATAAATAAGCCTACTGCCTCAATAGTCATGAAATTAACCACCATTAATTTCTACACACACAAAGTTCATCAGAATACTTTTTCATTTTAACTATTTTTGTGTTTCAAACCAACCAAAAGTTACCTGCAGAGCTGAACAGCAGAATAAAACAAAACAGGGAAAAATTATTCTCCCTGAACAACTGTTTCTGTCAAAACGTGGTTTAAACGAATTCTGGCTTCATTTAACTGCAGTTCTCTGGTGGTTTGAACACTTTTAAAGCTTCATTAGAAAACAGGCATTGCTAGAATATTTGTATTCAAACGTCTATAGCATACTTGAGTAAATTCGGTCCTTAGCATGGATGAACAATTCCAAATATAATTTAAAAAAACACACGTATTTTAAAATAACATTTGAATTTAAATAAATCTTATACATATTCAGCACCCGAAGCTGCAGTAAAAACAGACTGTCTCTCCTTACTCTTTTTCAGACACATCAGTATGAGTTATGCTTTATGTATACTTCGCAAAGGGAGTACTGAGATTTAAAAATTCATATATCCATTACTGTCTGCATTTTTTGTCCTATTCAGTAAGTAGCCTCAATCTCAAATTTCCGAAGAAGTAAATGTTTCCATTGGAATCTAAGAGATTTGACTGCATAAACTATCAATTATTTCCCCACCGAACAAGCCAGATACAGAGGACAAAGTTAGAAGGAAGGAGGGAAATGTTTTGCAGATTGTTATCTAGAGACCAAATGAAAAACCTTCAGCCATTTTGCTCCTTTGAGGTACATCAAAAATCTCCTATGTAAGGTGTGAAAATGTCAGGTTACACTCTCCAGCTCTGAAAATGAGCTGAGCTCATGAATGTGATTCATGTCCCACCCTTGCTCTTATCTGTTTTAGGGGCTGATACTCTTGTTTTCAACTTCCCTCCAGCTAATGCCACTTAATACTCTCAGAACCATCAGGCTAAATTCAAATTTTCTGCTCCTCAGAGGCTGTTGATATGCACCACCACACATTCCAATTGCAAATACACATGAATGCTCCCGTGTATTGTAAGTTATTTTCTACATACAAATTCTACCAAATTGTAACTTAGGAGACACTACTTGAATTCTCTTAGGTCTTTAGAAAGCTTTCAGATATACCACGAGTAATAACACGTAATGAATATGGACTGATATTACTTTTCTGTAGTTACACTGAGCTGGCAATTTACATTTTCTAAATAGATAGATAACTTATAGCCATTTTGCCCACTATTCTGGCAATTACTTCTTAGAAACCCCTGACAGGCTGAAACCTCCAGAATCACAGCTGTTATTCTTGGTTTGATCCCTCTTTTTAAATTAAAACCAGTAGCTTTATCAGCAAATGAGATTTTTTTCCCTCTGGAAATACTTACAAAAATGCACATAAATTGAATATGCCAAGTTATCTCATTTTTAGGGTTGGTGCATCTTCTGGGTTAATGACCAGGGTTCCACATCTGTGACAGAACTAATTGGGGTAAGGAGGCCATAAATATATACACACACCCCCCACTCCTCTTCCTCTGGGGTAATCTGAAGATTTATAGTAGTAGAGTGAGATGTGATGGGAGGGGAAGGAGAAAAAGAAAAATCTAAGAAGTGCTAACAGGCTTCTCTGATCATTCTGTCTCAGTTTCCAGGCACAGAACAGATTTTAAATAGTTTTTTCCAGTATCTGATGCGACTTCTCCTTCCTCTCTCTCTCAAAGACCAACTAAAATGAAGAAACTGTCTGAATTTTCGTATTTTACAGGAAATGACATTATCTGGGGCGAGAGAGAAAAGAGACTGCATCTCTATGCTCCAAACACAGACTAGCTGATCTAAGAAGCTGTATTCAAAATGATAGCTTCAAATCTATATCAACAGTTCTTCAAGACATAACTTTGATAACAGTTTCACAGGTAAACACAAACAAAACATCCTTCAAGAGGAAGAAGACTAAGCCTGTACCTGGTTGGAGCTCAGCATGCCTTTCTAGCAATTAAGCTTCATTTCCCATTGATCGCTACTTGGAAAAATCCAGTTATTAATGGATTATAGGGAGGAATAATTAAGATTTGTCTTCCATGACTAGGTCAGAAAACACATGCCATCCACTTGTTATGGTTAAATCAACTCACTCATCCATAATATTTCAGAACAAACATTCTAAATCCACACATAGCTGCAAAATGAAATTTCCAAATGCAGCTGAGACAAAGGCATAACAGACTGCCTATAGGCTATTACTAGAAAAAAATCATTTGAAATGTCTTTTAAGAGATGATTTCTAACCTGAATTAAGATAATCTTTCCCAATTAGCTGATACTGTAGGTTTTAGAGGTTGGTTTGGGGGCTTGGGGGGATTTTTTTGTCATTTTTTTAAACTAAGCAATGTCAGGCTGATTTAAACTACTACCTAAAGGCTATGACTTGAATTTAAAGAATTAGTAGCTTATAGAAAGCTAGGTCGCAGTTTTCTAGCCAGTACTAATGTACAAAATGTGACCCAAAAAAAGCGTTGTGTGTGGTGTTGTATGCATCACCAAGGCCTGCAAGTCAAGAAAACAGTCAATAAAGATGAGATGAAGGGGAAAATTTCTGATATCTGTATAGGTTTGCTCGATCCTTTGGTTAAACCCCTGCCATTCTCTCTTCCTTTCCTACTTTCACCTTTAAAGCAAGCCGGATGTCAAAAATATAAGTTATAAGCTTACAACAAACTCTTCTTATAGACATGAATAAATTAGCACCCAAGTACTTTAGCTGACAATTGAGAATGCTGAGTAGTGCAATGATTATCACCACCAATGAAGTTCACGTTTCTGATAGAGCCTGAAAGGACTGTAGCTGTTTTTAGTGTCAGAATTTAAAAGACTCCACACAGAGATATCAGGCACCACAATTAAAGAACACGTAGAAAAACTAATGAAGAGTCTCCTTAGCACGTAACTGGTCAGCGCATGCTTGGCACGGGTAGAATGAGGTCAAAACTGGATCGAAGTTTCCTTATCACAATCTTACAAACAGAAGAAAACAATGCCCAGAACTGATCAGAAATAATGCTTAACTCACCTGCTGCCTTGTACCTTGTGCTGTGTGGGTGTTAAATGCTGCCGTACTGGTCTATTAGAACAGCAGACATAAATACCTAAACAGTGCACAATAAACATAATGCAGCTTTCCTAACACATACTAACATGCAGTTAACCCACACAGTGTGGGCACTGAGTCCACAATTTTTTAAGGATATTCAGTAGGCAGAATAGAAATAATTACAATTCCCTTCATCTTATTTTACACACATGGCTAAATAGAGCCTATTTATACACCAAAACAAAAAAAAGGAGGCAATGGTTTTATGGTAGTTTAAAGCTTAAGACTGATACTGATCTGCAGGGCAATGCAACAAAGCAGCTTCATGCATTTTTGACAGGAATGATTCCTGCTGTGGGTCAAGTAATAAACAGCAAAGGAAGTTTAAACTGAGACTTACCAGGGGGCACCGTATATTCGGAATCCTTTAACTGTTACTTCTGAATCTTGTAAGTAAATACTATTTGTCAGGAGTGACTGAACATTGTCAAAGTCCTCTGGTTTCAATTTGGACACAGAGGGAAAGCGGTAGTAATCTTGTTTAACAAGGTCTGCCATGAATTCCTTATCAAATGTCAGTTCATGATTCCCAGCAATCACTATTTTATATTCATATGGTAGGTTTCCTGAAATAACAAAAAAGAGGACTTAATTAGCACATTTTCCTCCCACTTCAGCATCGCTGGCACAATAAGTAGACAGCTAGCAGTGACAGAATGAAATATCCCAGGTCTATGTGCATCTCCATGCTGAGCAGAAGTTATTAAAGCTGCTCCTCTTCAGTTGAATGAAACTGTGTTAAAATGTAAAGTAATATGACACAAAGCAATGCCATAATAAAAAGCATGTACTGCTAAACAAAGCAAGCTGGTAGGCACCACACCAGCTCCAAAGGTGGCACAAACTACCGCTGCTCCCTTGCTTTCAGCTGAGGACATGCTGATTTAGGTTACTCTTAAGAGAGGCAGCTGTTGCTGCTGTTTTTTAAATTATGCCTTTATTTTGATTCGTGTTCAGATGGCATTTATTCCAAATCTAGCCTGTTTTCCAAAGCTTCAATCCCCTGGCAATGGACTTCCACTTCATTACTATTATTCAGTTTATAGTATCTCATTTCTGTAAGAAGCACACATGTAGAAGAAGAAACCATGAAACTCAGATGTCTAAATGAGACATAAAGTGGGAAAAAGTAAATGTGGTTAATTAAGTTACCGTGATGGTCAGAGATAAGAATGCAGGCTTGATCACCCCAAGTCAGAGCAACTATTCCTGTTGTTTGGATGGAAAGAAGGACATATCAAGCTCATGGAGCCAAATTTTTGGAGTTCAGAGACAGATTTTCAAGTACTCATCAAACAGTCAGTGCCAAATCTTCCAAATAGGCATACTGGGTGCTGAACTCCCTTAAAAACATGGTCACATACTGTGGTGTCTTCAGAGATTTGGTTCTTTTACAAAACCTGGCCCACTGTGACTTGCCAAAAGTTACACCTAAGTTTGCTTCAAAGCTAATTTCTACTGCCTTCAGCACAGCCTGATTTCCCAGTCTTATGGCAATTCATTCTTTTGGTGTTTAATCCTAATTATCATTTAGAAAGGGATGGTTCTGGTTTTTTGTTTAGTTTGGTTTTTCTTTTACAAAGGCAGCAAAACATATGTGGAAACGTGTCTGTGGGACAGCCTTCTAGTTCTGGTACTCCAAACAGGTGCCTTGAGGAACACAGATGCTATGTATTTCTCATGAACAGAGTTCTCCTAAATAGATATGGCTTTGTTAATTTAAATCTTGTCTTTCAATTTTCAAAACTGTTTGGGTTTGTGTTGGTTTTTGTTTGTTTGTTTTTTTTTTTAAGTAGTGAGTTTCGAAGCAAAGATGTAAGTATTTACGGTAAGATTAACTTTCCCCTAAATAAGACTTATGGGAAACCACTCAAAACTCTCTGGTTTTCAATATTTACAGCACAGAAACAGGAATTAAACAAGATATGTATATAAACATCATCTTTGCAAAATTAGTTAATTCCAGGCAGAAAACTCAAAAACCTACAGATTCCCTGGAAAAACAACCAACCAACCAACAAACTTCCAAGCAGGAATCTTCACAGGCACCTCATATCTGAACAAAATGCAGGTCATACATACTCATAACTCTGCAGTGCTGCATTAGAATAAAAGGTGGGGGAGATGCAACAAATGCTTCTCTGCAGTTTATGCCTCAATCCTTTCCCTCTTCCTTTCCCCTCCCCTCTGCTACAGGCTGCTCTGCAATTCATTTTTATTTAAAAACTCGATGTGGCAGGTACCTACAATCGCTTCTCTCTGTGACTCCTGGGCACAAGGTAAAATTGCTATTTTCTCCTCTCTCAGGAGCCATAAAAGATATCACCAGCATGAAATTTGATACACTTGTCATAACTATCAATCCCCCAAAACAAGCTAGATGTGATAAAATTCTCAGAGAAGTAGGATGGAGAAGTTAAATTCATGTTTCTGCCACGCTGTCAGCATTTGCCAGTCTTAGCAGAGAAGATGTCTCATCTCACTGGATAAATGCCCAAGTTTTACACTTTCTCCCATTTATTTTGATAAATTAAGTCTGGAACATTTTTGCTTGAAGTCAATGTTGGGTTTTTTTATCTTGACACCTTGAAAAAAAGGGCTTGCCTTAAAGAGACACAGGACATGAACAGACAAAACAATGGTGGCATTAGTGATTATTAAAACATATATACCTATGATATTATGCATCTTAAGTAAGCACCTGAAATCCAAAATAGTATTTGCTGCAATTAGAGGCTCCACTTGGTCACCTCGTGAAAGCCAGGATGGGGAGACCTGAGAGGGAAGAGGGGACATGGCCCCACCAATGAAACTCCAGCATCAACACTGAGGAATAAGGCAAAACATGCCCAGAAGGAGAAACCCCTTGGAGAACAAAGTTCATCAACATCTACATGCAAATTCTAGCTCAGCACACCCATTGCCTGTGAGCTGGAGTAACCACCACTAGCTGCAGATGCAATGGCTACAGCCCCAGTTCCCCATCCAGCAATGAGACAAGACACACTTCACTCCATACGACCACCGGATGGGCACCAAGGTCTGACCCGGCTCCCTACCTAGCTCCAGACTTCATAACCAGTCACAATTTGCTGGCAATGAGCAATACCACTCATCAAAACACAAACGCAGCAAAAGACAGGCCCAAGCAAAGTGGAACAGCAAGAGGAGGTCGCATTCATTTCTTTCCCCTTCCCGGAGGAAGGGTTATATAGCTCTTATCACAGGAATAAATTACTTGCAATCACATTATCTATTTATTCATCACATTCAGGTTTTCCCTTCCTGAAAGGCTCTATGGCAGTGCACAACATTTATTGCCTCTGATACAATTTATGAAATATTTTTGAGTGTTTTCTTTTGCCAGCCCTGCCCTTTGTCTATAATCTGCTGACCTTCTGTGTTTAATATGGAAGCATGAACAGTCACACACAAAAATCTCTCACTCCATGGTATTTTAGTTTCGTCTTGACCAGATTAATCTCTGCACATATACCTCTCTGTTGTCTGTACAAAGAGATGCAGTTGCACAATACCCAGGCTGAAAGTCATTTCCTTATTTTCCTTCAGTAAACTTTTGTGAGCTACATTTGGCCTTTGCTAGTCTGATTTCCTAACGTTTAAGTTTTCCATCATGCATGAGTAATATTATTAATTCTAATTATTACTGTGAATCTAGAAAACAGAACTATAGGAGATGAGCTTGGACTGTCTGGTAGCACAAATACTTCACAACCCCAGTTATAAACTCCCAGGATTATAATTGAGTTAAAATTCAAAACAGTTACATGTTTAACAGGTGAGATCAAGAAGCTAAAATTAAAGCTACTAAAAATGATTAGGACAGCAACTCTGTGGAGTGACTTATACTGGACTATTTGAAATCTCCTAAATATTTATGTATGTGAATACAGGGGGGTGTGGGGGTGTGTGTCTGCAGGTCTGTATCTTCAATATATATTTATATTTTGTCTAAGATGTTTTACAACACTTGTCCTCAACAGTAGAAGCTAGATGCAGGCATCAATCAAGAAAATAATGCAATTAGACAAGTTGTTCT
>JAOEHY010047257.1:4492-19817 GCA_025447955.1 Psilopsiagon aurifrons
GGGGGGGAGGATGAGAAAGATAAAAAAAGGAAAAAAAAAAAGAGAAAAAAGAAAAATATTTAAGACATGGTTTTGGGCTTACAGCTTAGCACTATGAGACATCTTGTTCAGAAGTGGTAAAGTTAAAGGTATTTTTAAGAAGAAATCACTCATTATTTAATTGATCAATTAATCTATTTTAGAATACATGGACAGTTAAGAAACCATTACACTGTGAATAAAATTTCTGGTTTGATGTCATGGGTTATCTGGTGAATCCGAAGTTTTGCTGCTGGTCATATTAAGGTGCAGACTTCAGAGCTGAAAATAATACTGATGCAAATAATAAAAAAAAATGAGCTTAATTGTCCTTTATAAAGGTGTTCTGAAAGACTTATAAGCATTTCATTTTAAAATGCAGATACAGACACAATGACAGTGGCCACCATTCACTTTCTACAAGAAAAGGTTTATTTTTAAATTCTGGGAGAAGAATAGAGGAGAAGGTAAGAGGGAGAGGGATGTCTGATCAGAGCTTTTCTGTAGTTAAATACTTAACAATGACAATTAGCAGTTCCACATTCAATCTCTCTCATCAAACTTTGAGTGATGGGGATACAATTTAGCAGCCTCACTAGAATTTCAAATAGTGTTACCAAATAAAGATTAACCCCCACCCTGTTTTCAAGAAAACGTGGTAATGCAACATTTGGTGTAGCTTCTCTTTTTTTTTTCTTCTCTTTTAATTCCTATAACATTTGGTACAGAGGAACCACATGGACTGCTTAAGCATTGTTAGAAATACTAATAGTGAGGAAGACATTCTGTAGTTTTCTATATATGTTTTTCAAACACACACACACACACACGCAAGCATTTATTTCACTCATTTCACTTGCAATTGCAGCACATACTTTTTACCTGGGTTGTGGGGAGCATTTGAGACTAATCCAAGATTCTTAATGTGAACATTTATCTGTTTATAATGTTCTCTACAGGGTACTGTTTCCAGTTTCGTGGAAATGGAAGAAATTAGGTTTGGCATTTTCTCATTTCCAGTGGGAACCAGATATTTGTCCAGGCTTTAAAACTCGATTAGAAACTTAAGCCAGATGATTGACACAGATTTCATAGGAAAGTTCAAGGTATGTCTGTGCTATAGCTTGCTATATGGAAGCTATGGAGACAAATGGATTCTACGTACTATAGTAGGAGCCACCCAAAACAATGGATGATGAGTCTCACAAGAAGCAATGCAACCGTTGCAGTTTGCGCACAAATGCTGACCAGGGCTGGCTTTGGTGACCGGTAACTCCACGAATCACCTATCCTGTCCTGTATGGCCACCATAACAGGTAGATCCCAAGTCAAGGACTACGTGTACTGAGTGGACATCTTACAGGAGTGGCCCATAGACTAAGGTAATGATATCTATATATATCAGGAGAGAAAGTGGATTGTTGATTAATGAAAATGTATTGGATAATACGGTACCTGAGCATGATTTAAATGGTGTGGAATAGCTGGTGGAGGTTGTACTGCTTTTGGTGGGATAAAGTTAATTTTCTTCTTAGTTGCTGGTATGGTGCTGTGCTTTGTATTTGTGACCAAAATATTTTTGATAACACAGGGATGTTTTATCTATTGCTGAACAGTGCTTGCACAGCATCAAGGCCTTTTCTGCTTTTCATATTGTCCTGTCAGTGAGTAGGCTGGGGTTGCACAAGAAGTTGAACAGATTAGTGAACTACACTTCATCTAGACATGAGCTAATAGCCTGTGGCCTTAGTAATCTAGGTGTCCATTGCTCAGATGAGTTTTTTAATTCATTTTATGACATGAGTCTGCCTTCACTATATATTCAGAATATACA
Organism: Psilopsiagon aurifrons; assembly: GCA_025447955.1. Lineage (NCBI taxonomy): Eukaryota > Metazoa > Chordata > Aves > Psittaciformes > Psittacidae > Psilopsiagon > Psilopsiagon aurifrons. Next base: position 6,345 of record JAOEHY010047257.1, read on the forward strand.
GGCTGGGAATAATTTAGCTAAAAGAATAATAAACTCACAACCTAAACTAGTTGAAATTAACTTCAGATAAATTTTAAAATGGTTGCCATTGTCATATTTGGAGGTGTAAACTAAATAAAGTTTTTCCTTTCTGTTTTGTAGGGGCTGTTTTAGAAAATTAGTAAAGTAGTTGTAGGAACAGTAAGCCATTAAAAACACTGCTTTCTCTATTACTGATTTTTGTGATATTTTTCTTTTTATCATAAGCCAGTTACAATATCTTCCATTGTAACCATAAAAGAAAGGAGCTCTACAAAGACTTAATTACATATAGACTATTACATTTTTATTAGGCTAGAATTACCTCAAAATGTAAATTATAATTTCTATTACATCTCCATAAAGGGAAAATTAAATATAGTACTAAAGATTGGGCAGTAAGAGGACAGCATTAAACTGCTCTAAAGCAAAAGGTGAATCTTTTAGATGTCTTTGGAGATAGCTTGTGGAAGTCATATTTTTTTCTTGATTCAGCTGCATTTCACATATGCCTTTTGGAATGTGCTTTTAAAGGGGTCAGTCCATTGGTTTTGGGGGAGGAAATAAGATAAAAGAGAATCCCATTTTACTCTTGTAACAGGTCAGAGATCTAACTGTGACATTCTGTGTGTTTTGTTTCACAAAGATGTATTCAGTCAGCAGTATCTTTGCTAATGTAGTATTAGGGATTGTAAAACAGTGAAGGCCTGACAATTCAGAATAAGTCAGATCAATCTTGCTAGGGTCCGAGCATGCTCACTAATAATTGAAGTAATCATTGTGATCATTCTTTAAGAGTTACAATTCCTTTTGCCACTGACAAGTACTTTCAAAGATGCTGCTAAGCCAGGAAGGATGGTTTTCTTGCAAAACAGATGCATATTACCTCACAAGGGGCTATACTTTGTTCAGAAATTATGCAGATATATGCAGAGAGAGAGGGGAATTCACTTTCTCTCTTCATCCAGAGTCTGTGAGGCTTACGTAAGAACATTGCATAATTCTAGCCTTTGGACTTGGTGGAGCACAGGGATTTCTCCTTCACTACATTTCTAGGAGTGTGAGACTGCCCTAAAAGAGAAGTGTGAGAAGAAGAACGCTTCTTCTAAGCCATCTATGTCAACTTGAAATATATAGAGGACAGAACATAGCTGACACACTTTGGAGATCAATTACCCAAGCAGCATTCAAGCACCTTGGCTTTATGGCTAAATACAATTAAGAAGGTAAGTTCTATGCAAATTATCAAAACACATTTGATTTACTCATTTGCCCTTGAGGCACTACTGAGAAAAACTGTAAGTTAATAGTAATTACCTCTAGAAACAAACTAAGCAATGTCTCAACTTATTCCCAAGGGCAAATTCCCTGCATCAGTCTCTGAACTGTGAAGTCTTTAAGCTTAGCCATTAACATGAAATTTAGATTTTGATTATGAACCCTTTAATTCTGGTCATAGAGTTGCTCATCAAAATCTACCTATGATGTCTTGTAGTTACTTCTGAAATTGAGATGTTCTGGATCTCATTATACAGACACAGGATAATCTTTTATTGTGTGTGCTATTAACTGACTTCTTTAAAAACTGTCCACTTGAACTTTAAACTCAACACAACAAATACTTCAATTACATGTTTCGAAATTCACTAAAAGAAACTTAATTCCTACCCAGACCTTACATAAAATACAATCCTAATGAGGAATACTAATGTCTTGCATTCATGTTTTGTTTTGGAGATATTAATGCTGCAATTTCATGCATTTTCTTTTTCTGTACAGGACTTGTTCTTAACTAGACTGTTACCATTTCTGTTCTTCATTCGGGATTACTCCGATGTAGCAACAAACAGCTGACCAAAAAATTCCTGTTAATTTCACAGGGTTTAAACCCTATTATAACCACTAGCAAGCTATTATAATGTGCCTGGAAGCTTGACCTTTAAATCAGACAGACCTATAAATGAAATAGCCTTTGCTAGGTATTAGGACTTCTTATTACCTATGGTTTCAGATTTGGCCTCAGAGAAAAATATCACCATATGAATTTTGGCTTTTGAAATTTGTTGCGTTCATTCTTTTCTCTGCAAAATACTGTGCATTTGTTTATTCATAAACTTTCCATCTTTAAGGAAGTATGTGATTTGGTTGAAGATCATTTTGAGTGAATCAGAATTGAAATTAAATAATTTTCAATTTTCTTACGGTTGGCAAACATTTCCAGGTATTTTCTTCTAATATTACCTGTACTAGTATTATAAGATAGTATAAGGGAAGGTACTCAGTTAAGGTTTTGATGTCTAACTAAACAAGGCGTTTTTTAAGAGTGTTGATTTTCTTCTGGTTTATATGGCTAAATCACCCAAGTGATTGGATCAATTCTTACATTTTAATGCATAAATGACTACCAGAAACAAAAGAACAGCAGAGAGTTAGTGAGCGAAATTAATTTACAGCCTTTGATCCAAAGATTTGGACAGTTTTTACAGATTACCATTGATTAGTTTGGCAAGCTGTTATGTGGTGGCAGAGTACATAACATGGTGTGTGAGGTGGGAGCCACGCATTGGTGACACCAGCCTCCTGATGTGGAAGATGTGTGTGCATTGTTGTATAGACACTCAAGATCTGTTAAGTATTCCTGGGCTCTCAAATAGCTGCATGAAGTCCCTTTGAAAGGACTTGTCCCTTTACATACACTAGATTCCTCTGCTGAAAAGAATATTTTGTGCTCTAGCAGGTGAGATCTGCATAAGAAGAAGCAACCATATTGCTAGACAACATAATACATGTGGTAAAAACTCGTCTACTAGTTATCTGCTTGCTTACTTGATGAAGGCTAAAAGTGACTTGCTTTTTTTAATACCGAAGCAGAACTATATTTTACTGCACTGGGCTACTGCCACTCAGATTTTGTCCTCACCACATGAAGACTCGAACTCAATTTATATACCATTGTTTGAGCTGATTATATCACATGAATTAAGTAGCTTTGTTTGCCATATGCTCTACTCAGACTTCTGATTGTAGAGTTCAACACTCAAAGAAGTAGATGCGTATTATTAGAATCTACTAATGAAACTAATTATTAGCATCCACTCTGAAACACTCTGATGAACATAGAAGTCATTTAGCTTCTGATACTTAATGTTCATAGGGTTTTCACTTGTGTTTAAGGCCAGAAGGGAGGATTAGACCACCTATTCTGACTTTATGTATGGTTCTGCCATTGAATTTCAGACAGTTGATGCCAACTGCTTATCTTTCTTCAGAATGCATTTGGTCTTCACCAGAAATCATCAATTAGAATCTGCCTTTTCCTCTCAGTTTGAATCAGTGAACAAATATCCTTCTTTTAAACATGCATATCCTTTTTCTACCTTGTTTATCCGCCTTCTAATTATTATGGTACATTAAAGCCTTTCTTTGCTGAGATAGAAGGACCATTAATGCCAGGTATTCGCTCCTCAAAGACATATGCACTGTGTCAAGTCACCTTTCAGTTTTCTTTTTGCCATGCTAAACAGATTAAGTTTTTAAGTCCCTTCCTGTAGAGCATTTTTTCAGCACTCAGTGATTTTTGGTTTTCTTTGACTTCTCCAGTTTGTTAAATGTGAACAGCAGTAGAATATGTAGTATTCCAACACTGCAACCAGCAACATCAACCTTATAGATCAAGTCCACTCGCCTTTGTTTACAGCTACACATCAGATTACACTGAGGTTACTGTGAACTGTTTTTCTCTTGTAAATTCTTTTTAGGATTCCCTTGTCCATGACCAAGGACAGCAATTCTTCCTTATAGATGCATAAAACATTGTTTCCTTGAATATCTTCAGCCTGTTTACGTGATCTACTTGATTTAACAAGACTCTTTTGTCATCACCAGCCTCCAGGTTTTGTCAGCAGTGTGTCTAAGGACTTTTTTTCCTTAGAACAGAAATAAAAATTTTTAACAGTAGAATTCAGGTGCTCTCTGCAGAGCCCAGCTTGCAGCATCCTGCTTTGATGATTCTTTATTAATAGCTATTCTGATACATGAGAAATAACTGTTCTAGATAACCTTTATTTAAGCTTCTTAATGTTAATTTATTAGAAAACATGTTGTATGTAAAAAACCTGTCAAAAGACCAAGTTTATTAGAATTACAGTTATCTTTATTCACCAAAACTGTAATCCCATCGAAAACGGAATACAATCCCTGTGGATATATTAATCCCAAATAATTAAGAAACTCCAAAGATTTTGATGATTTTTTAAACAGCTGTCATTGCTATGTGCCTCCCTGCCTCAATTTCCCTAGGACATTTATGATTTTATAGTTGGCATTCCAAATTTTTTAATGTGGAGCTACTTCTTTCTTTATATTCTCTCATCTGCAGTTTCTGAGAATAGAAAAAGCACATAATGTTGCATTGTTTCTCTTGTATTATGCTATGTACTGCAATTTAACACAGTGAATTCCAATCATCAGAAGAAAATAAAAGGGAAAAAAACCTTACAAACAAAACCAGCATGCAAGTTTATCATGTGTGCTTATATCACCACAGCTTATAGTCAAGAAGTAGCTAGCGAGATTTAGAAAGTAGTTGGCTATAGTTCCATAGTTTGTTCATTTTTAATGCTAAATACTAAAATAAAAATATACCAAGAGAACACTGGGCTTAAAAACCAAAACTAGCACACAAGTAGGTAAATACCAACAGGAAAACTTCCTGCATACCATTGTCTTCAGAAGTCTACCACATTTAGATTTAGATTGTGTAGCAAGAAATTGCATAGAAAGTCTGTAGTAAAGGCATCTTGCACCATCAGCATCTTAGTTTGGCACAAGTTTTTTTCAAATATCCTATGCGGAATGAAGCAACAAAATCACACTGTATGGTGCAATGGTAAATTAAGAGATGTGTTCATGTGGATGCTAATAAGCAGCTCAAATATATTGCCTTGCTAATGTGCTATTTTTGACTAATGAGCACCTCAGTGCCTCAAAGGAAGCGAAGGTGGCAGTGGTCTCAGGAAAAACTGTCAGTAGCGAGCTGCAGTGCCTGTACTGTTCTATACATCTGCAATCATACCATGAAGCTTACACACTACACCTACTACAGAAAAAAGAAAGCAACTGGAGAAAAAAAATCACAGTAAATTATCATTATTCCACTAGAATGTAAAAGTCTGTTCAAGAAGTTTTAGCCAGAACATTATCTGTTACTAGCAACCGAACTAAAAGATCAGGAACATATTTGTGGAGGCCATAAAAGTTTGCCATTTTCCTGATCCTCTACAATTTTCTAAACCAGCTAAGAAGACTTTGCTGTCTGAAAACAAAGAGGAAATCCAGACATATCAATCAGGAGATGAAAACTAAACAAAAGAAAGTGAGGAAAAATCCATCAACAGGAGAAGTTTTACAATAAATGCAGGCCTGATCTCAAGAGGTTTATTGGTTAGGAAACTGTGACATTTGTTATAAATAATTTAGCCAGTATCATGTACAGATTATAATCTATCACAAGTGGCTTAGAATACATTGTAATTTATAGTAAAAAAAAACCAACCAACCAAAAGAACTCCAAGATATAATTGCTCGACTTTAATCACCTGTAGGAATGAAAAGTACAAATATTAGGTAGGTGGAAGGATTTTCCAGAATGGGTAGCATTATTGAATCTACCATTCAGCAGGAGGATAGGGAAGGAAAGAAGATGGGAGGAAGATGAATTTGACCACTCAACAGAGCATAGCATGCAAAGTAGTTTTATTTAAGCCAAGATTACCCAGCAGCATACAGAAGACTTCAAACTCTGAAAACAGACTGTGAATTCTTCACCTACTATATGTTAAGGGAATTAAAAAGCTAAGTTTTCAATTTCTCTTACGTAACTCTGCTGTCTTCTGTTATTGCCTGATACCAAATTTTGTGACTGGTGTGGCAGAGGGTTATAACTGTTGCAGTTACATTGCAGTTAAATAGAAACAGGTGATCTCAGTATTGGAGGCTTAACTGCTGTCAGCCTGAAATTGTTTTCCCAGACTCTGAGGTGGCTGTCAGTAAAGCCTACAAGATTAAGATGCTTACATTGCACAGAACAACCATAAGGAAAGGGCACCTACTTCTACTGATTCCACAGGAAATTCCAAGTACTTTCTTTTGACTTAAAGATTAGATATTTAACTTTAAAGGTAATGTTGCAGTTCAAAATTGCAGATATTATTCCGTGTTGCAATAGTAATAAGCACAGAAATCGGAGTAAAATATGCAGGTACACTTGTCTTGAAGGTTTGATATCTATTGCAATGGCCGGAAGACAGATCAGCAAATGCTACCATGTCCTTTTTAACCTGCACCATTCAGGTGTGACACGGCCACAAATACAGTTTTCATTTAAATGCAGGCATAATAATTATGGGGCTTCAAGAATGAACGGTTTGAGACTGACTGACCCAAAAGTGGAATAATGTGCAATATGCCTGCCACAGATATTATGTTAGCATAATTAAATTGGAAAGTATAATTAATCTAGCATCCCAAATAAATTTGTGCAGGTAATTTTAATTTACACCTGTCCAAAGGCAATGTAATAGCCTACTAAATAGCTATAGTAAATGATTTGCCCTTTGCATTGGTTTAAAGGTCTTTACAAGGCACTGTCAGTTGAGGATTAGGTACACAGATTTACTTAAGTACGCCTTTGGTATGCTGCTAATTCATCTGTGACAGGTATGAGTCATCAAAATATTTGTGAAGAGCAAATGTGCCTGAGTGAGCTTAGTCCTGATCATCAGAAATGTGTACCTGAAGATTAGAGAATAAGGTCCAGCGTGGTACTCAACTTGCATTATCTGCAATTGAAAGACAAGGATGTGAAGCAGACACTGCAATTTAAAATTTAAATGCTTAAAAATGTAAGTGCCTTCCATTAGGAGCAAAATGAACATTAAGCAAATGTGTTAACTCCTAATACATTTAAGGACAAAACAGCTGGTTTAGATGGACAGAAATGAATACATATGATGTTTCACGTATATCCACTATGGTAGAGGCAGGCTGTAAAAACCTGTAAGTTTCACAATTTCTTTATTATACTTTATTTATATTCCCAGCTTTCCTAAGTCATTTGCCAGCGCATAAAGATTTTTTCTTCCACTGTTCATCTTTCTAAGGGGCTGCAGTTTTGTTGCCAGTTGGGAAAGGACTTGGTGTTCACTTCAATTACCTTTAAGATCCCTCATGAGTTGAAACTTTCAGACTACTTCTGGAATGGAAACCAGTATGTAATTACTGACAGTTAAAACTTTAAAAGGCAGGTCAAACCATATTTTGAAATAAAACCAGTGCAGGTAAGAATATGAGACTTAGGTTGGGAATATCTGATAATCACAAGAACAATCTGTTCTAAGCTTCTTAGCAGGAAGGTACGTGCTACCCACTCTACAGAGCAGAGGTAAATTGAAGCAGATATTCCTTCCCATTGTAGCAGAATTTGGAGCTGAAGCATTCAGTTTACAAGAAAAACCTTGCTGATTTAGGCTGAGGCCCTCTCTGAACTGAATTGAGCTTTCTCAGTCTTTTCAAGCTTCCTATGCAGATACATGGTACAGTTCCGCATATTGAGCTTGGTTTTTTTTAAGTGAGATATAACTATACTATAAACATACACAAAAAATACTTAAAAGGTATTTGTGAAACAACAACTAATGCAGTTCTACTGTTCTGCAGACAAACTAAACTTTAGTTCTCAGTTTCCACATTCCAGAAAACAAATCCTAATTTCACTTGTATAATTTCCAGTGTTCCCTAGGACATCACTGTTCTAACATTTTATTTACATGATCTATCCTTTGTACAAAACTTTTTACTTCTCCCTAATGCCTTTCAACTGTATGGTAAAAAGATTATACATTTTTGTTTCACTGAGGGGTCATTCAGGTTTGTACTCTCGTGTGTGTGTATGTTGTGAATATAAGTAGCACCAGACAAATAGTCAAGGTCCATGCCCAACTATCATTATGATTTCTAAGGTAAACCTCTTTTACCTAAATAGTAGGTAATGGTGGGACTCCATCTACCTCTGGATGGAAGCATGCTTGAAGTTCAACAACTGAATAATGTGGATGGGGCTCTGAAATTAAAGTACCTTGCTCTGCCTTGTTGGCCTTGCAACTGGTTGGAAGTGAGGCAGGCTTGGTGCGAAGTATATGCTCAGGCCTGTGCTTAGAAATATAGTGCAATATATTCACTGCAGCTATAGATTAGTAGTTTTGCCCTGCATATTTGCCTTCATGGTTATTTTTGTTCTTGTCTCCTTTTTTATGTTACATTTTTTGTTCATAATGATAAACTGGTAAGCTCTTCTGAAAGTTAATCCCCTGTTAGCTTTGCAGCTTCTATCCTAATCTCTTGTTAGCTTTGCTGCTTGTATTCCTGGAGCTGATTTGCATTCCCTAATCCAGAGCTGAATCTCTTTGCTCTGAGTACTTACGTTTGTATGGTTATGTATTAAATAATTAGCTGAAGGATCCTCCCCATAGAACTTAACACAGATTGAAGACATTTTATATAAGCTGATGTTTAAATGGCTTTGAAGCCAACTATTTTTTTTCTGTTTCATCTTTTCATCTGGGAACAGACAAACCATATGTTTATGATTTTTAAAATTAACTCTCAGCTAGTATAGCATAATATTTTTGAGAAACTTTCTTTAGTGCTTCTGAAAAGGTTGCAGCAAAATTATGGGCCTTTCTCTCCCTGACTTTTGCAATTCTAAGCATAAAATTGCAATGTATGTAGGGTTGGACTTGTGAGAATCATCCTTTCCCTGGGATCCCTGGGAGACACAGATCTGCTGCCTTCACAGCACAGTACTGTAGCCCTCTCTGCACACAGAAAAAGGGATGCGACCACTGCTGTTGTCCACTCAGATTATTTGGTTTGCATGTATTACTAGGTATTCTATTATATGATGTATTAATGGGTACCATATTCTAGTAACAGTAAATGAAAGCCAAAACTGAAGAACAATTTTAAAGAAGTTACAGAACAGAAAAGCAGCAATTGTGTGTGACTTACGAGTTATGTTAGGAACTCATATATGACCTCTCAGTGACATGCAGTAGCCATGTGGTGGTTCTTTAACACAAGTGTTCCATGCACAACTAGAGGGATATAAAATTGAATTAGAAGAGTATTAGTGTTTTCCTGTAGCAACTAGTGAGACCAAAATTGGAACACCATATCTACACATAATACCTCCACTTCACAAAATGCAGTTAAAACCAGAATAATGGATAAATGCTGATTATTCATGAGATTAATGTGAGCTATAGCTTACACTACAGTAAAGATTGAGGAAGTCCAGACTATTAGAGTACAGCATAACATGATTACAGCCAACAAGTATATGTGTAGAGGAAAGATGTCTGACAGTAGCTCTTTCACATGTATCAAAAAAGACATTAGCAAGAATTAGTGATTAGAAACTCAGGTTAGATTCATTCAAAGAAAGTAAGCTGAAGAATGTGAACAGTATTAGTAGTGTGCTGTTTGAAAGGCTTCTCTAGACATTCTCTCTCACTAGAAATCGAGACTGAATGCCATCCTTACAGATATATTGTAGTCCAAAGTTACAGCCTGTTTTAGGAGTGACCAGATGAAACTTAGTGGCCTCTTTCAGACTAATTGAAAGCATGTATATTTTCATATATACATTTTCATTTATAATTTGTGCGATATTTTAATAATACAGGCTTACCTTGAGTTTTATTTTCTTTCATTAATGGATATTTTATGTTTTCTTTTCAAAGCTGTTAGCCTCCAAAAAATGAAAAAATTAACAGCTTTTTAAGAAAAATTCAACAGTAAAAGAGCTGAAATTGCGTCTTTCAGCTGAAGGACATTTATGGAAAGTAAAACTACTCGATTTATTTGTAAAAACTGTCTGAAATGCTGCATCAAAACAAATTATTTTCAACACAGACGTAATCAGAGATATGTAAAAATGATTGATTAAGGACGATATCAAACTTGCTTTGTTTCACTCAGTTTGTAGTCATAATTACCTAAAATTTGCCTTAGTCTACAAAATTTTCTTAGATATGTTTATTTACTAAGTATGGCTTACAGGCTTCTTGCCAAGCTATCAGAGTTTATATGCACTGTGGTATCAATAGAATCCAGAGGACAGAACCTTTGATAAATTTTATTCATTGTCTAGAACAAAGAGAACTACCGGAAGGAACAACTTCTGTTCCTTTGGTTTCCAAAACTCATTCAATCAAAGAATCATAGGATCGTAGAATCATTTAGGTTGAAAAAGACCCTTAAGATCATTGAGTCCAACCATAAACCTAACAGTGTCCAAGTCCACCACTAAACCATGTTCCTAAACACCACATCTACATGTTTTTTTCATACCTCCAGGGATGGTGACTCAACCATTTCCCTGGGCAGCCTGTTCTAGTGCTTGACAACCCTTTTGGTGAAGAAATTTTTCCTGATATCCAATCTAAACCTTTCCTGGCACAACTTGAGGTAATTTCCTCTTGTCCTATAATTTGCTAGGGAATAGAGACCGGCATCTACCTCACTACAACTCTTTCTGGTAGCTGCAGACAGTGATAAGGTAAGAAGACTTGTGATTTGGATGTGTTCACCAGTCTTATGGAATCAATGTGTTCTAAGTTCTTGAGATCTCCATTTGTGACAAAAATTAGCGCAGACAAAAGTAATGTGTCCCATATTTACCTTTTACAGTGTGATCATTGTTTAATTGATATCAATAGATAAAACTGTTTGAATGAAACAGTTATGTCTGAGAACATATGCTTGTTACCAAAATCATTATGTTATTTTTGCCTATATATAATTGTATGCTTTGCACAGCTATTTAAAATCTAAGCAGTGTATAAAAAGAAAATGCTAGCTATGTAGAAATGGTGTGTTGGGATTAAAACTCCAAAACCACATTACACTTTAAACATTCATAGGCTTTAAATTAGCTTTTACATCTAAAGTTTGAGAAGTGGACTGAAATTAGTAAAATAGAGTAAGTATCCTCAAAATCTAGTATCCTCCATCACTCTTTAATAATTTAATTAAAAGATGGGCAATGAATCTATGTCAGCTGATGAGTGTATCACCATATACTGTGAAACAAATCAATCAGTAAAAATGCAACACTGTAAAATAGTGTTGCAGTAACTTCTTGCTATATAAGCAAGGACTTAGACTTAATTTTTAAACAAACAACTAACTATTAATTTCTTGACTGAGCTTAAGGTAACTGTCATGTCATGGTTGTCTTAACATTATCATGGCAAATGAAAAAAAATTACACTCATTACTAAGCGTCTTAGTGGGAATCTTAGATTGAATCATTACTCCCAATTAGGGGGTATTTAAAAAACATGTAATGCGAGTGCTCTTCAGCTCTGTATTAATGGGATGGCTTAGTCACAATTCAGGGTTATATAATCATAAAAACGATAGAACCACTTGAAAAATGAATCCCAGCAGTCTAATTAATCTAATCAACACAAATCATATTTTCCCTCAGTAATATATTTTCTAGTACACATAGAAATATGAAAAGTGTAATTTACAGGTAGCCCAATAAACTAATCTGCTCTCTGTATTACTGTACTGTTACTACCTCCAGTATAATGAGGCATGTTAATATTTGTTGACCTTTTTGATCAACATTCTTCTCTTCATGCTAAATATATCATGATAAAAATATGGCCAATTTATGTTGTAGAGTTATGTTGCCAGAATTCCCAGAAACAAAGTAAGTATTTGGAAAAATGGATTTTATCTTACTTTTGAGATTGATTGCCTTTGCAGAGTTCCTAATACAACAGAGCTTCTGTTGTCACAGTCAGTGGGGAGGGAAGGACAGGAGATGGAAATCCTGGGCATCTTTGGGCACTTCTGGTACACAAGTTAGAGCTGCTTTAGTATCTAATGTAGAAGATGTCATTTAAAAATGCAAGAGGATACAGAATAAAGCTTCAAACGGACAAGGATTTCCTCCCATGCCATGAAGCAAATTCTATTAGTGGCAGCAGCTGTAACAAAGCTCAGAAAACTAAGAACCTATTAAACATCCCATCTGTCAGACTTTGCTTAATCATGCAAGCATTTGAACTCTGCTTTGGCAATGGTCTTACCATAACAGCAGCAGGTATTGTGTCACAGCACCACAGATAACAGCTGAATCATTATATAGGATATGTGTGTGATATTTATAAGAAGGTGTTTGAAATAGTTGGTTTACAATTTTCTATAAGAGGACAGAGTGTATATTAAAGCTGGCTGGGAAAGGGTGAGGTTAGAGGCTGTCTTTACCAGCTAACTGTGACAGAGGTGATGTACAACATGCAATAGTGATTCTTAGAGCTCTGAATATACACAGCTTGTGAAGGCATGTTAGTAGTCATCATGTTATGGAGGGCACTACTGATTAACCTTATGAAGTTCACAAGATGAGGGTTGGCAGTTCCTACAGATGCTATCATATTTATTCTTTAAGATATCACCCCAGCCTATATTAGGGAAACAGAATGATGTGAAAAAATTGCTCCTCATTCCCATGTCTTCGTAGACTAGCAGGAGAATCAGATTGAAGGGAAATTCCTCTCACTGCTCACTATGCTTCAGATACTGTATTCCTTGTCTTCCCTCTAATACATATGTCGTGATTTAAGCTTGGTTGGCCACACAGCTACTCTCTCACTCCCCCACCCTTCCTGCTCCTGGAGAGATGGGGAGGAGGATCGAAAGAATGTAACTCCCATGGGTTGAGATAAGAACAGTCCAGTAACTAAGGTACAACACAAACCACTGCTGCTGCCACCAATAATAATAATGATAAGGGAAATAACAAGGGAAAAGAATACAACTGCTCACCACCCGCCAACCGATACCCAGCCCAATCGAGCAGTGTTCTAACCCTCCAGGGTAACTGCCCCCAGTTTATATAGTGGGCATAACGTGCTGTGGTATGGAATACCTCCTTGGCTACTTTGGGTCAGGTGTCCTGTCTCTGCTTCCTCCAGGCTTCCTCTCCTCCCTGGCAGATCATGAGGCTCAGGAAGTCCTTGATCAGATTAAGCATTACTGAACAGCAACTAAAAACTTTGGTGTTATCAGCGCTGTTGCCAGGATGAAAGTCAAAACCACAGCACTGCACCACCTACTAGGAAGGCGAAAAAATGACTGCTACTGCTGCACCCAGGACAAGACACGTACAGGTAAGCTTTAAAATGCATATAAACAAAATGTTAAAAATTGTATGTACGGGTGTCATGGGTTCAGCAGTAGCAGTCATTTTTCTCCTTGGTAGTTGGTGCAGTGCTGTGTTTTTGACTTGTGGCCTGGGAAGAGCACTGATAACACCAGTGTTTTTAGTTATGGCTTAGTGATGTTTGGTCTGGCCAAGGACTTTTGGAGCCTCATGCT
>JAOEHY010047258.1:0-29925 GCA_025447955.1 Psilopsiagon aurifrons
CTCCTCTGCCCTCTCTCCAACAGCTCCACGTCCCTCCTGTGCTGTTCCCCAGAGCTGGATCAGGACTGCAGGGGGGGGTCTCACAGAGCACAGCAGCGGCACAGGATCCCCTCCCTGAGCTGCTGCTCGTGCTCTGGGGGTGCAGCCCCGCACATGGGGCTCAAGCGCACACTGAAACCGTGTCATGGGGAAACCATTTTGACCATAATGTTTTAAAACATGGATTGTCCCCATCCTGAATCATATGGGACTTTATCTCCTCATCCTCTGCAATCTAGTTTGATCACAGAGATGGTACTGGGTAGGGTTTAAAACTGCAACTGTTCAAATGGTAAGAACATGCCTCTGATTTGAACATATGCATCTGCATATTTATATCCAGTTGAAGCTAAATCATAAAACAAACACAATGATAAACATTTTTCTGGTGTAAAATTTACGTGATATGATCAACAGCTACTCTTCTGAATTATTTTCCTTCAGTTTTCTGAGATTTCTTCTTGGTAACTGAATTTTCTGATCTGACAGATCCAATGATGTTGCTATGAAGTTTAACTTCAAACTGCTTTTATCCTTGCATGCAAATATTGCGTAACTGCAGGTTTCATTGTCACTAGGTACATTTTACTACTTAAAATGTTTTTCTGTGCAGTTAATTCAATTGCATCGCAACAGCAACAGCAGCACTGCATTTTGCTTGGAAAATACGCAGATTCATCATTTATAGCAGGTGAAGGAGGAAAGAAAAAATAGAATCTAAACACATTTTCTTCTTCTGATATCCTGTTAAAATGGAAGAAAATGTTCCTTGTTTCACTGTAAAGTGTTACGAAAGCTAGAGTAGTCCTGCAGTCATTTCAAGCAGGCACTTCCTCACCAGTGTGCTACAAATGGTGTCCTGCTCAGCAGATAGTAGGCATGAAGGATGGGTGACGTAGTGTGAGATACACTGTGTTGTGTCATCTGAGAGTTCCCTAGAGCCGGGCTGGAGCAGGAACAGATGGATGCTCCATCCTCTGGAGCAGGGATCAAATGCTTCCTGATCCAGCTCCTCCAAGGTTGATGTCCAAATGGTCTCTCACTTTGTTGGCTTGCTGTAATCATCTATCCTGAAAAGCAAGCTGCTGAGGTTTGTTTCGTGGCTCCTGGAAGTCTGGAGGCTGCTGGATTTTAACAGGACTATCAATACACAAGTAGTCATGTCAAAATAGAGCATTTTGTTCTGCTTCCATGTCCTACTGGTAGTTGCCTGTCCTACTTCTGCCAGTTGCTTGTGCTTGATTAAAAATAAAAAGAGTATACAAACCTGCAGGGTAAATCAATACTTAAATACAAAATACTATAACAAAACACTGGCTAGTGAAAATATGACAGCTGAAATCAGGAAAATATCATAGAGAGGAAAAAAAATCAAAAGCTTAGATAGGGGAAAGAAAGCAGAAGATACCTCCAAATTGGGTAAAGTATGGATAGCTTTTTAATTAACTAACTTCACAAAAGTTTTAATCAAGATTTTGCCTAAAACAGAGGTCAGATTTTGAGCAAAATAGAAGAGCTAAACCCCTTACTTGGAGAAGGAATGCAAAAGCTGGACTGGTTTAATTCTCATCTGATTCACTCGCTGCATATCACACTGGATTCAGTTATTTAAAAGTTAAATTAAGGCAAAACCCACTACGTAATGCTTGTTGAATCTCTGCCATAAATATTCTAAAAAACCCAAAAATATATGTACTAAAATGTAAAAATAAAAAACTAAATTTGAGTAGTTACTGCAGGACAGTACCTTGGAATCCTAGCAAGTTGTATGTGCCCTCTTTTTGTCTCTGTAGAGACAAAATATTTTTCTGTTTCATGTAGGTATTTATAAATGGACATGGGAAACAATATTCTTACAAAAAAAATTGAGTTCTGTGTTTTTTTTAATTCATTTTTTTTCTAACAGAGAACAATTAAAATGGGGAGATGTGCTTTATTACATTCAATGAAGCTTTGCACAGAAATTGCTGTAATTCTTATAGCTCGATAAACTATATAATTATATAAGCTTTATTTGTTATTTATTTATTTGTAAACATTGTCCTCAAGTTTTATGGCATTTTTCTTGAGTGAGGAACATCTTCTTTGCTCTTTCCTGGAGGTCTGCATTAGGGAGCCAGAACCAACTCTTGATTGAAGATATCTTCTCGAATGGGTTGTGTCCGTGCTGTACAGGTGGTATGGGGGCTTCAGGAGTACGTGTAATTACAGTATGGCACAGCATTTAGCATTCATATCACCTGCTCTTTGAGGAATACCAGGCTGGGTAAGTCTTCTTTCAGTTACCCATGTCAGACAAAACTATGTGGGGCTTCGCCTCATGCCACAAGTCACCCTGAGGTGGCATCCCATACTGTTTTGCTCTGGATTCTTTGTCCCTGAGGCTGTCTACCTCTGGCTTACCTTGTCCCTGCCTGTTTCATTGAATCAAGATGTGTGTGCGTTAAGGCAATGTCTGTTGGCGTACAGCACCTCAAACTACTTTTGGCAAGTATCTTGAGTCTGTCTTTCTCAGGAGATCTTCAGGGTAGGTGTGGTGAGCCACACTGCATGACAGAGATTAAGAATTAGAATAAAATATTGTCTGGCTGCAGAACAAATGTGCTATGAAGGCATGGTCCTGTTCTAGCTGGAAGCCTGACACCAGGCTATTGTTGCTGCATGCCATGGTGAAAGATTGGCCAGATCAAGGATCCACCCAGAAGACACTTGCTCAGTGACACTTGTTGCAGTTTGCTGCAATGATTTGGTGTAATTTAAAATACAGTATTTTAGAGGAAAGTTACAGTGTAAATGGAATAAAATTTTGTATATTATTACAGTGATAATTTTTGTATTTCTAAAGAAATCTTACTGAATGTTGCTTATAAAACTGGGATTTTTAGAGGATACTTCTACTTTTAGGGAAACATCTATTCTTAATAGGTGTTTCTTCCTGATCCAATCACAAGTTAAAATATGAGGCACGATAGTTGCTGGTTTTGAAGTGACTTTGAGGGCAAAATAATAATTGGAAATCACTCTAGATGGTCAAACTGGAGAAAAAGAATTCTTCTTTGTACTTTTTCTTTTCTCTTGATGTGATGTATCCATATCTAACAAGAATTGGCAGTTATGTCCCAGCACAGAGGAGACCGGTCCAGTCAGGTTTCTGTGGAGTGCACAGGAAGGACACGACAAAGCCAGTTAGGAAGCGTATGTGCTGGAACTGCTCCATAGCACTGGCTGTCAGTCTGAGTGCTTTGATGGATACTTATTAATGTAAATGGATTTCCCTTCTTCCTATCTTTGTTCCTAGAGAAACTGAAGCACCTCTATTCCATCTTTTTTTTACTAATTAATTGGTATAATTGGTAGAAATTGGCCATTTGGGAGTGAAAACCCCTTTAGTAGTGAAATTACCAAATAATGTTTATCTACACAAGTGCCAGTAATTTAAATGAAAATGTTTAGTCCTAACCTTTATTCCTTCCCGAGCAAGTAATTTTATTCCTGCATTTTCTGCTACAGTATCCTCACATTTGCGTATTTAATGTCTCCCACTTTCCCTTTGACATGGGATTAATTTGCCATCAGCATTTACATGCTTTTATTTACATGTAGCAGTGAAGGAATGTGGGCAACTGAATCTCCAAGGGCTTTGCCTGCAGCGTACTGGGCTTTTGAAAGCTGTTGTGGAACTGAAATATCAAAGGAAAAAAATTATTACATTTAAATTTGTTAATTAAAGATAGAGCTTTTAAAGTTACAATGTTCTTGAACAGGCTCATGGGGTGTTTGATATTTGCTCTTTCTTCTTCCTTAATCCTGGGAGAAAAATGTCCAAACCAAAGCAGAGGAATACAACTGAGCAACGATTGTGTGGACTCTGATTTCTTCTCCTCCCACTGTTCAGTACTGGTTCTTTTGACATGTTTCTATGTCAGAAAGAAAAAGGAATAGTGATGGCTTAGTAATTTAGTGAAATAAACCATGGAAGTGTCTGAAATCATTTTAGTGCTGTGATTTCAAAAAGGCACAAGTCTGTAACACTTTTGTTCTTTTCCTTTTAGTCTGAGTCAATTTCAAACCAACTTTATGTGATTAATTAAGCTGCCCTGTGAAGCACCATAAAACCATAGAATAGTTTGGGTTGGAAAGGACCTTAAGATCATCTAGTTCCAACCTCCCCACCATGGGCTGGGGCGCCACACACTTAAGCTGTGCCACACATGCAGTAAAAGACATCCTGCCTGGTCTACCAGTCACAGGGAGATAAATGTCCTTGGGTTCACCTAGTTCCTTTTTTAATCTGTTAGTTTGTTGGTTTTTTATTGTTCTGATAAGTGTGAAATATTTCTCTACTTAAAGAAGTACTTAAAGTTGTTATACGCTAATAAGCTTAATCAGCACTTAAGAGTTTTAATAAACTTGCAGTGTGGTGTTACCCCAATATTCACAGAATCAATAGAATAGTTTGGGTTGGAAAGTACCTTCAAATGTGATCTAGGACAACCTCCTTGCAATGATGTATTGTATAGATTTCTCTTTTCCTGCTGGGGAGAGATGACTGCCTAGTGAGAGTATGATGCATCTTGCTTTCAGAGGGAGGTTTTTAATGACCAAGTTGCATCATTAGACATGCCCAAACAGCATGTGTACGGGATGCTGTTTCAAGCGTACAGCCATAGCAAGCAGAATAGCAGGCTTTAATTTCATTAATTACCATGGTTCATGTAAACTGAAGTAAAAAGTGAAGAAGTTGCTGCTTGCACTGTGCTCTTGGCAGCTGCTTCCCAGTTCAGCAATGCCATTTGGGGGACTTTTTAGCTTAGAAGGGTGTCATTCCCAGTGATCTCAGGGCGGTGGTTTGTGGTGGGCTGTCAGGTGGAGTTGAAGCAATTTGTGAAGAATAAAACTGCTTTTCAACCTGAGATTTTTTCAGAAAACTTCTGTAACTTTGCAGCCAGAGAAAGATGTAGAGTGGCCTGTACCCTGAGGGTTATTGGTATTCAGGGCAGCCAGGGTAAGGCTTGTGTCTTTCGCTCAGCTGCAGAATATGGCAGCCCCATTTCTGCAGGAGGTTCAGAGAATAAGGTCGGTATTGTGCAACTGCACAACGCCCGCTACAATGGGACACTGTGTGATGGCTGCTGGGGTCTTGAGGCACCACTGCAGCCACAGCGTGCCCTGATTTCAGAATTTGCATTTAAAAGAAGATCTTTCCAATGCCGAAGGTTATGAAACAACCTCTAGGGCTCCCCACTAGCTGTCTTTCTAAGTTTGAAATTGCATTTTTCACAACTTCACTGAAAACGGTGACGAATATTTCCTTCTCCTATTACCTGCCTTGCATGTGGCTCAGGGATTTGATCTTTTCCTTTTCCTTTTTTTTTTTTCCACTTGAAATTGTGTGAATTGAACCTTTGCCCAGCTCAAATCAAGTGGAGAGCTGGAAGGCACCAAAGAGAAACGTTAAATAAAACCTGTCTTGTCCCGGCTGGTGATGGGAGTTTACTGTAGGATGTGCCAATGCGGCTTTCTGTCGCTTGGCCAGGATTTGTCTGAACAAGTAAACAGGGTGAAGAAACCAATTACACAACCTTAATGTCAAAAGAGATGTGTCAAAATTGTAGCATAAAGTAGGAGAACAGATCAGGGGTGGATTGTGTGAGTGGAGGCAGATGGGCTGCTGTCCATGAAGCAATTTGGGCTTTTGATTATAAGGTGCTTAAATACCTCTTATAGCTTACTAAGCTGTGGTATAGTTTATAATATCATTAAAGTAAGTAAAGAACCTTTTTAATCTGTAGTAGTGTCGGAGGAAGTCCTCTTGTGTACAGCCAGAGTGATATTTTTTGTGCAAGTCAGCTTTCTCATGAGGAAAGAGTGGTCAGAGGCAGGAATGGAGATCTGGGAGAAAATAGTTCTAAACAGTATGACATTCTTTTGGCCTGCCATGCTTCATTTGGGCTAGTTTAATAGTTCAGTGTTTTACCTGGACGACATGCACTGTCTCTCTGGATGGGGTCTTCACCTCCATGGTATGTACATTCAGTCTGGTTTCTAGGACAGAATCATTTGTGGGAGCAAGGTCTGCAAAAGTTTTATGTCTGTATGTCTTTGTGTGTGCATGTGATAGATGGGTTTCAGTGGTTTTTGTTTACAAGCCTTGGGTTGCATTTGATTAGGGTTTTTTGGGGGGTTTGGTGGTGTTTGGTTGCTATGTTGTTGTTTCTTGTCCTCGGTTCAACAGCAGCAGTCACTTTTTTTATCTTTCTTAGTGCTGGTGCAGTGCTGTGTTTTTGACTTTCATCCTGGGAACAGCGCTGATAACACTAATGTTTTAGTTACTGCTTAGTACGTTTTGGTTTGGCCAAGGACTTTCTGAGCCTCATGCTCTCCCAGAGAGGAGGGGAAACCAGGAGGAAGCAGAGACAGGACACCTGACCCAAACTGACCAAAGAAGTATTCCATACCACAGCGCATCATGCCCACTATACAAACTGGGGGCAGTTACCTGGAAGGATGAGATCACTGCTGGGTCGGGCTGGGTATTGGTCGGTGGCTGGTGAGTGGTTGTATTCTCTTCCCTTGGTATTTCCCTAATCATTATTATTATTGGAGGTAGCAGCAGTGGTTTGTGTTATACCTCAGTTGCTGGGCTGTGCTTATCTCAACCCATGGGAGTTACATTCTTTCGATTCCCCTACCCATCCCTCTGGGAGCAAGGGAGAGGAAGGGAGGGGAGTGAGCCAGGGCTGCATGGCTGATTTGCCGACTGGGTTTAAACCATGACATTTCTTTAATTACTTTGATCCTGCTTTTTATTCAAAAACAAACAACTAAACAAAAATCCCAAACTTCCCCATAGCTATCTTGATTTTCAGTTTTTCCCAGAACCTCAAATAGAGCATGCCAGACATATGGCTACAACATAAGTCTAAGTCCCTAACTAAGGGATGTAAATACTTTTGGTATGTACCTTTTTTTATCTTTTCAGAAATACTTCCAGTCAAAAGGCATTTAGCTGCAGGGATAGCCAAGAGCAGGCACCGTCTTGGCAAAAGGCCCCACCACCACTGCCCCATCTGCATAGTATTATCCACATGAGTAGTCTTTCTTCATTGAAATCAACAAGACCGTATGGCAATATTCAGATCTGAAATTATTTCAAATGGATTCCCATGTAGTTACAACTCAGTATTTGCAATCTTAGTGATTTCAATTTGGAAACTCATTCAAGTGAATAATATAATGTCGGACTGCTCCTTCTGTTTTCCCTAAGAGCTGGCAAACTTCTAAGAATAACTTTATTATTAGGAAACTTCTCAGGCTGGGGATAGGACATCATGGTGTTTGATGTTTAAAATTGAGCAGAAGTTACTACTGCACAATGTTTTAATAAGAGTGACTGAATTTTAGGCTCTGACTCCAAAGCTTTTTCTAGGCTCAAAAGACTTACTTAACAACAGGTTTTTGCATAGCAATTTTGTTATGATTATATGGGTGAAAGACCTCACTTGCTACAGCAGTGCTGCTCCTCTTAATCTGATCTTTCCTAAAGCACACGTTCATTGGAGTTGAAAATGAAATTGTCAATACTCTGAATATCTTTATATCCAAGGGTCTGAGTGATACAGATTTATATAATCATTCCAGAAACAGGTTAGTGAGACAAGAATATGATATCTGTGATTAAACCAAAATTACACAGCAAACTCAGAGTATGCCTTAAGGCATTTTGAACCTCAGTGTGCACTACTCCTTGGGCCAGCTTGCACGAAGACAACAGGAGTCTCTGTCTTGGTCAGAGTGACTCTTTGGTGATGTGACAGCGAGATGTTCTCTTCAACAGACCTGCAGTGGGAACTGGGTATCAATCAGTGCAGTACTGAACTGTTTGGGCTCCAATCAAGCATCTTTGTGCAAGCAGACAGGGAAGATGGAGGCAAGAATTCTTGCTTCTTGCATGGCTAAGTGATCATTAATCCCAGCTGGGAGAGCAGGATAAGGGCAGAAGGGCTTTTTGTGTACTTGTTCCTCTACCAAGTATTATGGCAGATGCGGGGCCGAACACTTTGTAGTGCTTTGAGTTTGCTTTTCAGCTATATCTGGGCTTATTCAGTGCTCACTCAGTGCTTTGGTGGAAGAGGGACCCAAGGGAGCACAGACTGATTCATTTGTAGGCTGTGGTTAGATAAGGAACAGAAAAATGATCTGATTCTTGAGGAGCTGACAGAATTCTTCAGGTGTTGCAAAAGCTTGGAGAGAGCACCTTCACCTTTTTGAGTTGAGAGTTGGGAAGAGGAAAAGAGATGAGTAAGCCATAGTGGCTAAACTGTTCCTTGGAGAGAGACTGAGACATTTCATCATAGCTCAGAGCAGAATGAACATTCTTTGTGTCGAATTATGACTGCTCATCAGGAAACACAAAGCCCAAGGAGGAGAGGGAGCAATAAACCTTACCTGAGTGTTCCTTTCCTGCTTTTTGGTGACACTGCAATACAGGATATTTAAGGGGAAAATGGGCGAGCCAGGGAACTACAGACCACTCAGTCCAACCTCTGTGCCTGGCAAAATCTTGGAGCAGATTTTCCTGAAGTCATGCTAAGGCACATGAAAAACAACAAGGTGCTTGGTGACAGCCAGCATGGCTTCACTAAGGGGAAATCCTGCCAGACCAATATGGTGGCCTTCTATGATGGGGCTACAGAACTGATGGACAGGGGTAGAGCAGTTGATGCCATCTACCTGGACTTGTGCAAAGCGTTTGACACTGTCCCAGATGACATCCTTGTCTCTAAGTTGGAGAGGCATCAATTTGATAGGTGGACTACTCCATGGATAAAGAACTGGCTGGATGGCTGCACCCAAAGTGTTGTGGTCAATGGCTCAACGTCCAACTGGAGACCAGTAATGAGTGATGTCCCTCAGGGATCAACATATTTGTTGGTAACATGTACAGTGGGATTGAGTGTGCCCTCAGCAAGTTTGCCGATGACACCAAGCTTTGTAGTTCTGTTGATATGCTGGAGGGAAAGAATGTCTTCCAGAGGGACCTTGACACACTTGCGAGTTGTGCAGATGCCAACCTGATGAAGTTTAAACATGCCAAGTGTAAGGTCCTGCAAGTGGTTCGGGGGCACAGCTCCAGGTTGGGCAGAGAAGAGATTGAGAGCAGCCCAAGGAGAAGGACTTGGCAGTGCTTGTCAGTGAGCAACTTGTCATGAGCTGACTTCAGTGTGCTCTCCCAGCCCAGAAAGCCAACCATATCCTGGACTGCATCAAAAGGAGCATGACCAGCAGATGGAGGGGGATGATACTGCCCCTCTACTCTGCTCTTGTGAGACCTCACTTGGAGCACAGTATACATTTCTGGTGTCCTCAACATCAAAAGGACATGGAACTGTTGGAACAAGTCCAGAGGAGGCCACGAGGATGATCAGCACCTCCCATATGAATACAGGCTGAGAAAATCGGGGCTGTTCAGCCTGGAGAAGAAAAGGCTGCTCGGAGATCTTAGAGCAGCCTTCCAGTATCTGAAGGGGGCCTATAAGTATGCTGGGAATGGACTCTTCATTAGGGACTGTAGAGATAGATAGGACAAGAGGTGATGGGTTCAAACTTAAACAAGGGAAGTTTATATTGGCTGTAAGAAGGAGGTTCTTCAGTGTTAGTGTGGTGAGGCAATGGAATGGGTTACCCAGGGAAGCTGTGAATGCTCCATCCCTGGACTGTTCAAGGCCAGGTTGGACAGAACCTTAGGTGGCATTATTTAGTGTGAGGTGCCCCTGCCCATGGCAGGGGAGTTGGAACTTGATGATCTTAGGGTTCTTTCCAACTCTAACTATTCTAAGATTCTATGGTTCTATATGTACAGAGGATGAACAGCAACAAAAATAATAGAAGTTACGTCTTTTCTTATAATTTGATAAGGAACTTGGCAAGTACATTGAAATAGATGTATCTAGCTCAACACCAGGAAATCCATTGTGTTAGCACATCTTGGAGTTAGAATGCTGGAAGATTCATTTGAGATGTTTCAATTTATTGGCAGAAATGTTGTATTTTTCCCTATAGAAGTCTGTTTTTCTTGAAACCTAGCTAGTAATGAAGAAGGAAGTGGATGCTTGATCAGAGAATTATAATTTGGGATTCCTTATCCCATTCCCAGTTGCAGGTGAGAATGAATTCTGATTCTTTACTGGAGTCTGAGTTGCACAGTCACCCAGGCTGAGGTAGATGAGTTAAAATTTGATGAGTTTATTTCATATTTCTCCCCCTCCCCATCATTTTTTCACCTCATTAAGATGTTGTCAATTAATTGGTATTTAGTAGATGGCAGAGAACAAGGGGCTCTGAAGACATTTCTAGCTGAAGGACAAGTGTGATGAGAAATACTGCTTACGGTGTGAGGGCTGCAGAAACCCACTTTCCAACTGAAAACTATACATCCTGAAAGTAATCTCGTGGTGACAGCTTTGGATGTTACTTAATGTCCCTTCTAGGCTCTACCGTGTCTTTGAAATCCAATGGTATTTAGTACTTTTTCATTAGATCTTTATGAAAGACTTCTGAATATTGATCTGCCTCAAAAGCTTCTTCTCTTATTCTGTGGTTTTCAGGAAGAGCTTTACACAATGTCATGATGCAGACTTCATGGCTCAGATACTTTGTGGGTGTAAATTCACTTAACAGCACTGTACAAGTCAAAGTCTGACTGGTCAGGATTGATCTCTAAACCATGAGAAATTCAGGTTTTAGTTGTTATGCTTATCCTGTGAAACAGCAATGGTGTTTTTAATGATGATGGGAAATTACAAAGAAGGGATGTAGGCACATTCTTAAACTCTGTGGTGCTCATTTGGAGGCCAATTCCTTGTCCTGGAGCTTGTGACACTCCCAAAGGAGAGCTCTGTTTTCTAGCTGATGATGTTTATTTTTTTTTTTATTTTTTTCCCCCCAAAGTCTGGATTCTTTCTAGGTTTATGGGAATGTGCTTTGGTATTTTCCCTTTTTGTTTGGTTTTGTTGGACGAGTGAAATAGTTTTGGTTGAAAGGGACCTTGGGAGGTCATCTAGTCTACCCCCTCCATTTTTCTGTTACTGTGGTTGAGACAGACATGGGGTTAAAAGGAGGTAAAACAAGGAACCTGTGATTTATTATGAAAGTAAATGGAGTGACGTTTTTTTTCCTCTGTCCTGTTGAAAAAGCTGATGCATTAAGGGAGTGTGATGGGAGCAGTTTGATATTCATTGGTTATCCCTCACAACAGCGGTCTCAATTGCTGTTGGATGTTTTATGGCTCAGATTATGCTCAGATTAGACTTTTCCCCCCCCTCTTTTTTTTTTTTTTTTTTTTTATCTTAATTCTTCTGTGTTTTTCAAAAGCTGAAATGATGCATTCAGGGCACACAGTCCATCAGCTTTGCTCTGTGCTTTCATTGTACAAAGAGGGAAGGGCTCTACATCTGCAGTGAAGTCCCCATTTGTTTCTTTAATGTTCCCATACATTATTGTAGCACTGCAGTTTGTTTCCTTAATGAACACCATTCTGGTGTTCCCAGAAGCCTTTCACTACAAAGAAGTTGGAGAATTTTAATTTCAGGGATTGAATGAGGAATTGCCTGTTTTGGAAATGGTACTAGAGAGAACATCATACGAAGATTCCACTACCTTGGGTGCTGCTTTGCTTTATACATGTGTCGGTCCTGGACATGCATAAGGAGATGCAGGCACACTGTGAAGTCTTGGTGAGGCCATTGGGGCTTGCTGCTGGAGGGTATACATGTGTTATTTTTGGCAGCTGTATCCCCCAATATGTTGAAGGAGACAAACTACCCCTGGAGTCAGACGTGCCAGATCAGTCCCACTCATCTTTCAGTGCAAACACAACTTTAGTTTCTAACAAAACCGGGAGAAAACAATTTGTCTGTGTATCATTAGCATAATTGATATTTATTACTTTCTGTGTAATTTTTCTGAGTGAGTTTTGGTTTCAGAGGCTGGGTTTAAATCACACCGGCAACAGGCGCTGTTTATATGTTTGTGTCTATTATGTTGTCCTGATAGCTTGGGCAGTGGTTTTCACCTTCCTGATGCAAGTTATTGAGATTGATTAAAGCTCTATGCTTGTCCTATCCAAAATACTATGTAATTAATGTTTCATTATGCTAATATATGCAAATTCAGTAGTATGCATTTGATGGGGAGGGGAGAGAACAAAAAGGATTAAAGAGTTCACTCTAAAGTACAAATTAATTTATTGCATTACTAAATGGCCTCCAAGGAAGGAGGAATGCATTTAAGAAATGAACAAATAGGAAAACAGAAAGCCCCCTGTCTAGATGTTTTGTCTTCCCAAGAAGTGGTTTTATTCTGAGCACTGCCATGTGTGTTTGAGCAGTTTTATTTGGGCTATAGACTGCTCAGGGCTACAATGTTCTTAAATTCAGCACAGAGTTCTCATTCATGGAAGTTGGTTTTTGTGTTTTGTTTCGTTTCCCCCAATGCTCTTCACTCTTGCTCCTTTCACTGCTCTTTTCTCCCCTAAATGCATCAGCATCTCAAAAAAAAAAAACCAAACCAAAACCAAAAAGACACAGGAAAAAAAAAAACAAAAGCAAACTGGAAATTTCGTCTTTGTCTTTGCTACTCTGCCTGTCTCTAGCTTAGAGGTCTTCCTAGGGATTTCCTTTTTCAGAATCTGATGTGTGCTTTTGATGTTTAGCTTGGTATATCTTGTTCTTCGTTATCTTTTCATCCTCCTCTATTCTTTCTCTCACCTGATTTTTCTCCTCTACATATGTTCCCACGTCCTTGCCCTCTCCAGCCTTCTTTGCCCTTTCATCTAAGCAATGGATACCTGTATGTCTCCTTCTTGCAATCTGACTTTTTCCACACTAGCTGGTAAAAACTTGCATCTGGCCAGATATCTGGGCACTTTCCTGCTTACAATCCACTTAAGTCTTCCCTCTGAGCCTTTTTCTGCTTGCTTTGGATTCACTGCTGGATTGATTTGTTTTTTCTTTTCCTTTTCTTTCTTTTTCTCTCTGCTTCTTGACTGTTCTTTCACCACAGCCCTGGGGAATTTTCTCTTCCTTCTCATGCTTGGTGCTGCTTACTGCTCTGCTTTTTATCCCTTCATACCCTCCTCATGTGGTTTGATTTTTTTTTTTCCCTAGATGTTTCAATTTAAAGATAATGCAATTTAATAATTTAGATTATTTTATATTGTTTCTTGCCTCTACAGTTATATACCCCAATATCACTCCTCTTTGCTCTGCTTTTTTTAGTCCCATATCTGTAGCCAGGCATCTCTGGGGTGTCTACTCTGCATTTTCTTCTGCTGGATGTAAGTGTGAAATGCGTCTATGAAATGCAGCAGACTGAAGCATTGTTAGAAGAAGTCTTGAGCTTTGAAGATTCAGTGTAGGAATATTTCATTCATAACATACTAAATGAGAAGGTTGTGCTGTAGGATCTCTGAGATGAGACAGACAGTGTTGGTAGACAGCTTTTGACATACAGTAACTGTCAGGATGGATTTGACTTTTCAGCCCTGTTCTATTGGGACACACTTGGCTGACCCATAGAATCACAGAACAGTTTGAATAGAAAGAGACCTTCAAGCTCATCCAGTTTCAACCCCTGCCATGGGCAGGAACACTTTCCACTGGAGCAGGTTGCTCCAAGCCTCTGTGTTCAACCTGGCCTTCAACACTGCCAGGGATGGGGCAGCCATAGCTTCTCTGGGCACCCTGTGACAGCACCTCAGCACCCTCACAGGGAAGAGCTTCTGCCTCAGAGCTCATCTCAATCTCGCTTCTGGCAGGTTAAAGCCATTCCCCTTATCCTTACAGTACTTTGTCCAAAGCCCATTTCCAGGTTTCCTGTAGCCCCTTTAGGTACTGAAGCTGCTCTAGGATCTCCCCTTCAGAAGCCTTCTCTTCTCCAGGTTGAATCAGCCCAGCAATTTCAGCCTGGCTTCAGAGCAGAGGTGATCCAAATAGTTGTGCTCTTCCTCTCTGCCCGGTGTTTAATGGTTCAATTGCAAGTAATATGATCTGAGAGAAGTGGTCTTCTTTTCAGGGCTGGCAGGTCAAGCTTGGTTTTGTGTTTTCCTGTTTGCTAGAATCAAAGTGACAGAAGTCCCAGTCTGTATGTGTGGTGCTGGAGGAAGGGATGGAGTGCCCACTTCACTGAAATGTCTTCAGCCATCAGCTTCTGTCAGCCATTGGACTGTTTTCTGAATTAGAGGATTATCCCAAATATCTTTGCTGGGAAAGGAGTCAAGAAAATCCAGCCAATTAATAGTGCTCTTGGAGAACTCATTTGCAAGAGGGGTAGTGGAAAGGATCTTCTGCCTTTGTTTCCTCATCTTTCTTATCGCATCAGAGTTGGTTTAACATACACAGCCAAAATCTGAGCACCAAATGTGTAAAGTGATGTGACAAACCCATGTGTTGCATGAGGGTCATTCATTCTTTCTTTGGTGAGAACTACCCATGAAACTCAGATTGTTTGGTTTAACAAGGGGTTTATTTGCAGCTTTTTTTTTTTTTTTTAATGTGACTGTGATTTGATATTGTAGGGGCAGCTTGAATGCAGGACACAGGCAATGATGGATCAGCTCAGTGGTCTTAGATATGGCCCTTATAAAGCCCTTTTTCTAGGTGATGCTCATCAGTTACGAGGACAAAATTTCTTTGTAATGGATGTTTTGAGCACTCTGGATATAAGGAGTGTGATTCTGTGGTGTGGAGGCACCACCCTTAGTCATAAATCACCTAAAAGCTTTAGATAAATCACTAAAGCTTTCAAGTGAAAATCTGACAGCCAGTTGCTACATGTTCCTAATGATTCAATTATGTGGAAAGGTTATAATGGAGTTGTTGTTTCAAGTGCTTTCATCTCAATATTGTCCAAAATAATGTGATAGCAACATTTAAAAAATCAGCAATTTGGAATGCCATGATAAAGTCTTGATCAAAAGTATATGATCATTTTTGCATAAAGATTGAGCAGTATTTCCATATATCACGCACTTGTGTGTTGTGTTGTACATTTCTTGGAGTAGAAATTTTAATTTCCACATCTGAACATCAAATGCGGCCATAAGGCTAGATTTTCAAAATTTTATAGAACTGAAATGAAATATTTAACACCCCAGAAGGCACATCATAAGTTATAATAAAAACATTAAAACATGAGTTCTCCTTTTAATATATATTAAGCTTCATATTACTGTATTTTGTGCAAACAGATTAAACTATGAAGTTTTCCTGTATATTCTGCATTACCTAAGAATGTAAATAAATGCTTATTAGCCTGACTATTAAGCTAATTTATACAGGCTGTGTAGATGAAGGGGAAAAAAACCCTCTGAGAAAACATATACTCTGAATGTCCATAAATACACTTCATTTTAATGGACTTAGTTCAGCTACAGAGCTCCACTACCAAATACCACTTGGACTGGGCGGTATTTCTGTATTCACAGATTTTGAATTGTCTGTGTGCAAAAGTCTTATTTCTTAATGCTTATTTGAAAAAGAAGAAAGCTCCAGGGGTGGCCCAGTGAAATGCTTTTGCGACTGTGACATCTCTTCCCTCTCTATAATGGAAGCAACTGATGCAGAACATGAAGGGGAATCAAAAAGAAAACCCACCCTGGAAGATTGCATTTCACAAAGCTGAAAGAGAAAGTGGAGGATTCAAAGCAAGAGACTGATTAAGAAGCACATCAGAGATGATCTTTTAAATGTTAATTTCTTCTATGGCCTAGAGAATGATAACCTTGAAGTTCCTCTGATGTTAGCTGTCAGGGTGAGAAGCCCATTATTTTTACTCCTGTATCTCAAAGTGGGTCATCACGTAGGGTAATGTCTTGGTTGCTAAAGCAGCAAGGGACCAAGGATGGGGTCTTTCAGCTTCAAGTTTTCTTCTCCTTTATTTGGTTGAAGGATGTGTGGCTATTGCTAAGGGTACCCTCCTTGACCTTGGAGCTTCAGATCTCCAAGCAGTGGTACAGGCTTGTTTGACACAGGTGTGCTCGGAATAGCTGACACGGTAGCTTTATGTAGGAGGAATTTAATCTTTGTGATGCTTCTATTCAAGCTTGTAGTGAAGCCATAGATCTCATAAATCTGTATTTGTAGCTGTTCTGTGCTCTCTGTAGTGTGAGCAAAGAGAAACCACTAAGCTGCCTTGCACCCATCAGTTTCAGCAGCCTCACATTTGCAGGGCCCTTAATGTCCTTAAGTCTGTTTTCTTCAAATACGAGCATGCTGGACCTTCAGTGACAGCTCTGAGCATGCATAAAAAAGGTGAATATACTGAAACAGATGAAGCAACTCTAACTGTACTGCCCTCTCTTGTCCCGACTTTTAAAGCCTCTGAGAGGTAAGGAGCCTGGAAGCAAGTCCTTCTGAGGGCAAGGATGCCTTGTGGCGGTGCAGGGAATAGAAAAAAGTGTTACCTCTATGAGTGTAGGTTGGTTTCTGCAGACCATGCTGGGGAGCATCTACCCAGGGCTCAGTGTAAATGTGTACAAGTACCACATCTTGGTGACTGTTAATGCCTTTTCTCAGCTGTTCAATGTCTTGGAGCGTTGAAGTAAGCAGATATGAAAAAGAGCATGACCAAAAATGCCAGATAAAGGGAGAGACTCACTGCCACAGAGAGCAAAACCTGGAAACAGAAAACACGAGCATGTTCTATAGCAAGTTTTAGAAGAGCTCTTCATCTCTTAATTCTCCTCCCTGGCTGCCTTCCTGTTTTCTTCCCTCCTTGCTTTCGGTTTCAGTTGAGCTGATGCAATAAGGATTAAATTGTAGGCTTAGCAGTTCTGTTTTAAAATGAGTAGTCTGCTTATGAAAATGGCAAAGTAGCTTACAGTGGCAGCCATTTTGAATATGTTTACTGTAATGTACAATAGCAAAGAAGCTGCCCAAGGACCAGGAGAGATATTAAAGAATTTTTTCATCATTTTCAGGTTTCAGATATTAAAAAGCTGTGCAGTAGGTAGCTGGAGAGAAGGGTGGCTGGGCTCTGCTTTTCAAGCCTGATACTCAGATTGGAGACTGAAAGGCTGCTCCTGGCTCTTTGGTTTTCAACTCAAGGTCTTCCCCTCAATTTCCTCCTTGACTTCCCTCAGGCAGGGGTGAAGGCATGAAGTCTTCTGTTTCCTGCTTTTGGACAATATGGAAAAAGAAAGCACCCTGCAGTGAGTGCCTCAGGAGGAAAGACCTTCATAAGCTAGAGCTTTGCTTTGCTTTGGTCTTTTTCTTAGAGCAAGAGGATTTTAGGCAGTAAGGATTCATTGGATCTGTAGGAGCCGCGTTAGTAGGGGCTGATCTGCCCATTTCCTCAGCTGCCTTACCCTGGGGAAGCAGCTGGTGATGGTCGGCTTAGGACTGTGCATGAACTGAAATCCTGATGTCTTCAAACAGGAGAGATACTATAGAGGAGAAAAGCGATACAGGGAAATGCTTTTTTAAGCTTGTCTTGGGTCTCAAAGTAAATGTACCATTTAAAAAAGTTGCTGGAGAAACTGTACTCATTTGTGTTTTCTGCAGTGTCTTAGGAATTATTTCATCGGCAATTTTTTTTTTTCAGGGTGTGTGTATATATAGACACACACATAAGTATGCAATGTCCTTAGTGAATATACGATGAATATAGAAATCTTCACAGAGAAATCATGCTCCCCTTGGGAAGGACCACCAATTAATAGAAAATGGTAAATAACCCCCTTTT
Source organism: Psilopsiagon aurifrons (assembly GCA_025447955.1). Lineage (NCBI taxonomy): Eukaryota > Metazoa > Chordata > Aves > Psittaciformes > Psittacidae > Psilopsiagon > Psilopsiagon aurifrons. Next base: position 17,782 of record JAOEHY010047258.1, read on the forward strand.
TTTTTTTTTTTTTTGAGGCAAATTGTGTTGTAGTCTTCTAGTAATTGGGCTGTGTCTTATAGCTACTTGTCCTCTACAGGGGCTGAAAAATATTTCAGCCTTGTCAGAGCACGTTCAATATGCATTTTGGAAACGTGCTAGCAGAATTTGCTTCCTCGTTGCAATTAAAGTTTAAAGCTTTATTTAATTTGAAATGTGAATCTTCTGTTTCTTCAGGCGACAGTCCTTAGTTTTATGCATATATGCATTTAGGAGGAAAGCATGGAGGTGTGCTGTGATCTGGTCTGATTATGTCAGAGATTTCTCTCTCTTAACAGAGGCTGAGTTTATGTTGTGAAATTACATTCTTTTTAGGTGCTGAAATAGACTTATTTATTAGATGTATCCTATTCCTCCTTATAACCTGGTCTGATCAGGTTTAGGTCTGCTTCTCGAGGTAGAAATTAGGATGAAAATTCTGTGGAAGTCAAGGGTCCAATAAGATGACAAGCTTCTGGGGAAGTTTTTAGGTGGAACATTGCAGCTGGGCTTCATAAACTTAGCTAATAGTTCAAATATGCAAATATTTGAACATAATGCATATTTGCATATGTATGTATGATACAGGTACTAATAAGGTTTTCAAATACTCTTCTACCTTTCTCCTTCAGCGCCTACATTCTACAAAAATGTGGCCATTAGATTCTTATCCTACCAAGAAATCTCTTCAGAAAATACGTGGTAATTTCTCTCCCATTTTTCAGATGTCACCATTACTTCTATCTCCAGGAATAGTATTTCCAAGAAGATTTGAATTTTCCGCACATTCAAAATGCTTTCCAGGTTATTCAAGCTGTTAGGTTCCTTGTAGTAAAGCAATTTAGGTTAAATATGCCTTTTGCAAAAGATGTGAATTGCTGAAATTGCAACTGAACTGCAAGGGTAATTGCATGAAAAGAAAGTTAATCTTTGTTTATCTTCTGTAACTTCTGCATTTGCTGCACTGGAAGCTGTCATAACGCCATTTCTCCTGTAGAAGTGGATTATTTACTTGTGATAATAGCCACATAAAATCATTAACATGCTGTCATAAACAGCTGTGTTAAAATGTGTTATAAATGGTGGTGACATAAATAAAATGTCCAACAAGAAGCTGTGATTTACAAACAGAACACAGTTGCCTTTGGGAGAAGGGAAAGGAACACATGCTTTTTAGAGTAACTACTCTTTCACACATTATAAATACACCTCCTTAATATTACCTGTGTTCTAAGGCAAAAGTGCCAGTGTGGAGCTTTCAGGCCCGATCTTGGCATTATGCTTCAAGTAACTGAAATCAAAACATTATAAGGCATATGAAAAAACAAATCAGAATTTGACTCCTCTTCTTGAAGTTATTAGACAATATATTTTATTCCAAGTTCTAATGGTGGTGTTCTTATCGTGTCTTAAGTACTCTTCAAACCGAGTCTTCCAACTCTTGTTTCTTCTTTGCTAACTGTTATCAATTTTTTGAAGCCAAGCTTTTTTCTGTATTTACTCTGAAGGAAAATCTAGTACACAGCTATGCCAATTAGCGTATAGGTGGAACTAAGTACTTGACAATAAAATTAATTTCTGTAAAGAAAATGCCAAGTAGCTGTTTATGCACTGTTACATATATTCATAGGAATCTTTAGTTTGAGATATAAAACTGAATTAATTAATTGTTTTCTTAGGACTAAAAGGTTTTTCAAATCCTTTTATCATGTAAGTTTTTGTTTTCATTTGCTCTAATGAGGTAAAAGGATTCATTAAAAACCTAGGAAAGGCACTAAAAGCCATTTTTGCATTCACATGCAAATTTATGAAAACTCCATTCCCTGTCATGGGAGCACAGAACAGTGGTGCTATTGCTGTCACCACTGCGTGTGTTTGGTGGAGATTGTGAAGCAGTCTGTCTGTCTGGGAGCCAGAGCTTGACACCTAAACCAGGAAGCCCTTGGGTGTTCTGCCCCTGGACTGGGGGAGCGAAAGGCAAGCAGAGTGTCAAAACCATCGATTTTACTATGATATAGTGGAAATTTTCTCACTCAAACATAGCCACTGCAACATGAGAAAACTGTGTGATCTAAAAATACATGTTGTATGTGCTTTGCCTGTTGGTGTATGATTAGAAAATGCTTGATGCAGTAGAGATAAAGGACCCTTTTGTTTCTTTCAGTTCTGTTCTTTTGTGTAACTGCATCCACATGTTCTCAAGCAGTTTAATAACTTTTTTTCCACTGTAGCAGACTTTATATTGTAGCTGTGGTCTGAGACCATCTCCCTCTGCCTTCTCAGGCTGATTTATTGTAGAATCACAGACTGGTTTCTGTTAGAAGAGACCTTCAAGCTCATGTAGTTCCAACCCTCGTGCCATGGGCACAGACACCTTCCACTAGAGCAGGTTGGTCCAAGCCTCCGAGTCCAACCTGGCCTTGAACACTGCCAGGGATGGGGCAGCCACAGCTTCTCTGGGCACCCTGTGCCAGCGCCTCAGCACCCTCACAGGGAAGAACTCCTGCCTAAGAGCTCATCTCAATCTCGCCTCTGGCAGGTTGAAGCCATTCCCCTGTCTTGTCCCTGTAGGCCCTTGTCCAAAGCCCCTGTGTCACTGCCAGAGGTAAAATTCTCAGGTTTTCAGTGCTGTGGTAGGGGTGGTTGCAGCTTGAGCATTGGCACTCTCAACAGCTCCCTTGCTCTCCTCTGTACAGAGGACATGCTCACATGGTCTGTCTCGTCTCACTGGGAATCGGTGGCCAGACTAGTTCTAGTGAGGGTAATGTTCTAGTGAGGAGAACATTGTTCTGGTGTGGTGAAAGATGATCCATGAGGCTCAGGATTTGGGCACTGTGTCTAATAGATGATGGGACTGCAGTCCTGCTGGGAGGAAAGCATGTGAGGCCCAACGCTATTTTTGTGCTTGTCACACTGAAATGCATCTTAGGGCATTTGGCCAGGGAAGGTCCTTTGTAAGCAATTCAATTCTCCAAGTAAACTTCAAGGTCTATGGTGGGTTTATGTCAATCTCCATCTCATATAGTTGTATAGATTTTTGGCTTTGTTTTATCTCTGTGTTTTATATGTAAAAGACCAATTTATCTACAAATAGGTTTTTATGGAGCAAACATATGATTTGTGTTTGGGATTTTTTGTATGTGTTAATAATCTGCAGAGAAACATGGCCTAATTTCTTATGTTTACCAGCTGTGTCTGTGACGCCTACAGGGGTTTTATTGTAGCTCCTTATACTGAGTTTCTGTATCTAATGCAATATGTTCCTTCTTCCATAGAATGAATGACCAATATTTACTCATTGTTTCTTATGGCTTTGCTGTTTCAGGTTCACAGTTTAAGGCTTTTACAGCACTGAAGTTCTTGACTGAGCCTTCAGATGCTGTCACCATGCGTGGAAGCAATGTGCTGCTGAACTGTGTTGCAGAATCAGATCAAGGAGCCCCAGTTATTAAGTGGAAGAAAGACGCCGTCTTTTTAAACCTGGCAGTAGATGAAAGGAGGCAGCAGCTGGCAAATGGATCACTCCTGATACAAAACATAGTCCACTCCAGGCACCACAAGCCAGATGAAGGTCTCTACCAGTGTGAAGCATCTCTAGAAGGCATTGGAGCTATCATCAGTAGGACAGCTAAGGTCATGGTAGCAGGTAGGAAGGAACATTCCTACTTTTTGGATTGCTGGAAATACTCTTTGTAAGACCATGCTTTCTTAAAAAAATAGGAGCAAAAAGTGCACATAAAAGCATTTCAGGTGCTTTGGGTTTTCTTTTCCCCCCCTCCTCAAAAAGAAGTAAAGCTAGATATGACATTTCTATGTCAGTAATTTATTTCTGACAAGGTATTATTCTTGTTTAAATATGTCTAATCACCTCTTTGTTGCTTTATCTACTGCATATTTATTGTCTTCAAAACAGATAAAACCTCTGAAGTTTGGAATTAACTGCTTTTCTGATGAATTGAAGATCACAACCCTCCTTCCCTCATCACCCTTCCCAGACTTCTGTAGTGCACTAAATGTACAAATTTTTATTGTTTAGGAACTTTTTTGTAGACAAGAACTCATTGCACAGCTGATTGGAACTGGCAGCCTCTTTGTATTTCTTTCAAAATGCTTGTGTAGGTATATTGCAGAAGGAGCAGAAGTTTGTTACCAGGCATATGAAAACACTTATGTCTTCTCATTGACTTCACAGAAATCTTTGTGAAGGATGTTTGTCTGAAGTTTTGAAGGAGTCTTTTGCCTCTTCATCGGTCTGTAGAAGGATGTAGTGAGTCCTCAATTGTCTAATTATTGGGGAAATAAATTTTGAAAGTCTGTCAAATCAAAAGAGAAGTACTTTTCTCCAGGCATCCAGTCTAAGCACTACCTAGCCTTGCTGCCACGCAACATTTTGAACAACACAAGGATGTGAGATAACACTGAAGTTCAATCTAGTTCAGTCCAGGAGCTTTACAAATTTCTGCTATCCTGTGTCTTCCAAAACTCTAGCCAGTTGTACTGGGAGGGAGTCCAGGCAGCTCTTCTCAGTGGTCTGGCCAGTGAACTGGTGCCTTTTTCTGTCTTATGGTTCTTTTGAAGACCACTTCCCCTCCTTCAAACCCTTCTCCATCTACTAGAAAAGCCATATTTTCTCATGGTACCAGATTAAAACAGGTAATAAGAGAGTCAGCTCTTTCTTAATCTATCTCCTCCTCACCACTTTTCTGTATGAATCTCTGGTCACTTAACCCAACATCATCAGTAGTGTATGTGATCATGTGCTATGACTCCTACCGAAAGTGATGGAGAACCCCAGAGTTACAAAAAGATTGGTGATTCTGATACCAAGTCTTTCCTTCAGGGACAGCCTACAGAGCCTCACTCTGTGAAGTCGAACTTTTTGCCAGTTCAAGTTGTTGTTTGGCCTTGATCTTGGATACTGGCAACCACTAACTAATAACATCACTTCAATTACTCTTTCTTTAAGTGAATGCATAAATGTAAGTGTTCCCCGTGCTGTGTTCAGCTCTATAATTTTAAGATTATCATAGGAAGAACTATGCTTTTTGTGTCAGGTCCTGATTTCATGTCCCTGCAGTGGTGGTGTTAAGTTTGGGTTTGGGGTGAGCTGAAACTGGGAGAACTGATCAAGATTTCATTATTGGAAAGACAGTGAACTGGACAAGATGCAGTGTGCCCAAAATTAAATACTGGATATTTGTTTAAACAGAAGTATTTTTAGTACAAGGGTTGCTCAGGCAGATTATGGGGGCTCCACCTTGGAGGTACTCAAGACCCACAAGCTGCAGGAAGCTGCTCCTGTTTTCTGCAGCGCACTGGACTTGGATGATCTCCTTAGGGGCCTTGATGATTTTGGTTTTTATTCCTTTTCTGAGCATATGAGAATGGTGCATATTGTAAGGTGAAACATAGTGTGTATGGCATTTAAAATTGGCAACAACTTCTTCAAGCAGGAATTGTGTTTTGCTCTCTGAAGGACATATATTCCTGAGTGAGCAGAATTTCTGTGTTGGGCTGTGGAGTATTTTTTCAGGGAGTCAGTGTGCAGTGTTTGCAGAACGTCATTGACTTAGGGCACTGGCAGATGGAAATATGACAGAGTAAGGAAGAGAGGGCAAGAGGAGAAATGAAGGTGTCACGCTCCTGTATGTTGTGTTAAATCATTGCTTGGCAGAGGAAATAAGCATCCTCTTACCCCACAGATGAGGGTTGGGGTAGGGAGAGCTGTGTTCAACATTCTAACCCTTGAAAACTGAATCTCACTGATCTGTTGTATGATGTACAAGTTACTGCTGTTGATGATGGTAAGTGTGATTGCACTGTCCTCAGAAGTGGAAGATGGTGTTCATGTCAGCAGTGCAGATCTTCTTTTCACTTAGTCTCACATTGTGCAAGATTTCGTTTTTTAAAGATTTTTAACATTTCAGGCACCTAATTACAATCTACCCTTTGGTAGCATCACTTTGAAACTGTAGGCCTGTTCATAGCATTTTAAGTACTTACTGCGCTGTTTGGCAACATACAATTCATCAACATTTATGTCTTTGGAGGTTGAAATTACCAAACCAGTGGTATGCATAAGGGACATATATCTTTCTTTCTTGCAGCAAAGACTCAATGTGGTTTCCCCATGCTTTTTAAAGCATTAACAGTCAATAAAGCAGTCACAGCTAAAAGGTAACAGTCAGCTCGGCATGAAACAGGCTGCTCAGGGTACTGAAAGTATATTGCCCTTTAAAAGCCCTTCCTTTTATACTTTAATGTCTTAAAGTGGTTTCAATAAAGAAAATGTAGCAAATGAAAACTGGGTTTAATCAGTCAAGAATTTTATGCATGAAGCCTGCCATGTATAGGGAAAATACAGTTTCTAAGAACTTTTTGAGGGTCCTTAAAGCCCTGACATGCTCCAGCTATATAAGTGTTCCAGGCTGAAATGGAAATGAAAGCACTGGAGAGAAACTGGGAGCTGCTTCATTCTCCAGCGTCTTATTAAAACTCCAATTTAACAGACTACTGATCATCGGTATTTCTAGTAACTGCTGAGATTTCAGATAGAGACCACACTGCCCTGCTCTATGTCTCTATTTTTAGACTGCTGCAGCATCAGTCTTTCAAAGTTTCTGGCTTTACTGTTGATCTGAAATGTTAGTCGTTCAGAGGAAGATAAAAAGAGGAATCAAAGGTTCCTCTATAGGGAGAGTCCAGAACTTCAGCATCCACTTCCCTGGAGACCAGTGTGATGAGATAGGAACTCTTTTGTGTGTGGCTGTGATGATTCTTAATTAGAAAATTATGCTGGAAATTATTTATAATAGCCTTGTAAAAAACAAACCAAACAACAGATAACCAGCATCACAGCTATAGATCCATTCAGACCAATATTCTGGCTCTGGTAATCAGCAGTAGCAGGTGCCTAGGGACTGTAGAATAGGGAGTATCTTAGAATCATAGAATAGTTTGGGTTGGAAGGGACCTTAAAACTCATCCAGTTCCAACCCCTGCCATGGGCAGCGACACCCCCTACTACCCCAGGTTGCTCCAAGCCCTGTCCAACCTGGCTTTGAACACTTCCAGTTCACCTGAATTCTCTATCAGTCATCAATGTGGGCTATGTGTCAATAAAATCTTGTTGTGAGTGAAGCATTTGGACATTTAAATGCCTTTTAATTAGTTTTTCTTTTTCTTTTTTGTGTTCCTTAACTCATACTTACAGCACTTCATTCTCTGCAGTCCTGGCTGAAATCAGAGGTTAGTTTGGAGGATGGAGGGGGAAAGGAAACAAAACACAACAACCAAATATCTAGAAGAATAGTTAGGACTTGCTCTGTCAACATAGTTGAAAATATCTCCTATCTGATGAAGTCATTGGAAAAGTGCAGCTGGCCAGCTTTGAGGAGCCCTTTGAGCTCCTGAAAGACTCAATCTCATGAAAAAGTTTCAACGCAGTGTTATGGCGAGTGTCACTAGACGGTAGCTTACGTACAGTCTCACTAGCCTTCTCTTTATCATGAGAGGAGCTTTCCAATGTTCTGAAGGTTAATATCCAGGAAAGAAAGAGAGGATTTCTGAAATTGTTGCTGCAGCCTTGTTTATTGCATGAGTTGAGCAAGTACCAGAGAATAAACAAAACCCATTTGTCATATTTCGCCTTCAGCTGAATGTTGGTCCAAGTGCTCCCAAAAATCTGTTAGTTAAGCAATAACTTATTTCTTCAAGAGCTTTGAATTATTTAAAATGTTTTTAAACAGTTTTTGACACCATCGATGTATTCTTCAGCTTTGAATGTGAGAGTGCCGCTTGTGGCGTGGTGTTTTATCAGATTGCTTCATCATATTAGAGGAATAATTTAAAAAATCGCAAGTAAAATTAACCATGAACTGGTTCATAATTGTTCTGATAGGAGTCAAAATGTTGCTTCATACTTGTCTAGATAGAACACCAGGAGTTTCCAAAGACACAAGGTAACTGGACTTAAAAATTACAGTCTTGCATTTATTGTGACTGCACTTTGTGCTGTGCTGCTGCTTTTGTAACAGCACTACCGAAGAGTGGTTGAGGTGGGAAAGAACACTGGAGGTCATGTAGTTGAACCTCCCTGCTCAAGCAGGGTGATCTAGAGCACATTGCTGAGAACTGTGGCCAGACCGATCAAGTATCTCAGGGAAGGAGACTCCATGACCTCCCTGGCCAACCTGTTCCAATGCTCAGTCACACTCGGAGTAAACAAGTTCTTCCTTATGTTCAAGTGGAACTTCCTGTTTATGTCTGTTGCCTCTCATCCTATTTCTTGGCATCATGGAGAAGAGTCTGGTTCCGTCATCCTGACACCCTCCCTTCAGACACTTGTATATGCTTGTCAGAACCTCCTGGAATCTTCTATTCACCAGGGTGAGCAGGCCCAGCTCCTTCAGCCTTTCCTTGCATGAGAGATGCTCCAGACCCCTCATCATTCTCATAGCCCTACACTGGACTTGCTTCAGGAGCTTGTCTGTTTCTCACTGGTGAGCCCAGAACTGGATACAGTATTCCATGAGAGGCCTCATCAGGGCTGAGTAGAAAGAGATGATCACCTCCCTCAATCCGCAGGCAAAGCTCTCCCTAATGCAGCCTGGCACACAATTGGTCTTCTTGGCTGCAAAGTCCCATTGCTACCTGATGGGCAACTCGTTGTCTACCAAGGACTCCCAGGTCCTTCTCTGTAGAGCTGCTTCCCAGGAGGTCAGCTCCCGTCCTGTACTGTTGTGTGGGGCTATTCCTCCCCATGTTCAGGACTTTGTGATGGCAGGGTTTTCAAAACTTCTGTTTCAAAAGTCCTCTCTGCCCATTTCTCCAGAGTGTCCGGATCCTTCTGAAGGACAGCACAGAACCCTGGAGTATGGGCCACTCTTCCCAGTTCCATTTCCTTGCGCAGAGGAGACATTCTATCTTTTCATCCAAGTAATTGACGAACGAGTTAAACAATGCTGGACCCAATATTTGAGTAACACAAGTCCGGCTGCTACGGCAGCTGTTGAACCTAATGTTAAAATCCTCCAGGTGTGAAGAAATTCTACTCCTCACTTAGGAAAACAGTGAAGCTGCAACACTGCATTATTTTCAGAAGAGCATAAATCCACTGGTCATTCTGAAACATCTACATAAGTGCACAAAGAAGAGTGAATACATTAAGAAATACAATATTAGATGCTATTGCTTACCAGTATTTTTGGATTTTAACAAACTAAGGTTGTAATTAAATCATTTAGAATGACACTGAGAGGTATTGCTTTTAAGGAACTATGGGGAAAACATGGAAAATCTACTATATCAAAACTTAGAAAATACTGTGTTGGACAGAGTAAACAAAATGTGGTTGTCCTGGTTTCAGCTGTAAGTTATTTTTTTTATCCTTCATATGACCTGGTTCTCTTCTGTGTTTTGACTTTAGTCTGAAAACACTGCTGATAGCACAACTATGTTTTAGTTACTGCTCAATAGTGCTTACCCTGGTCAAGGGTATTTTAGTCTCTCATGCTCTGCCAGTGAGGAGGGGTACAAGAAGCTGGGAGGAAGCACAGACAGGACACCTGACCCAAAGTAGCCAAAGGGCTATTCCATCCCACAGCACGTTATCCCCAGTATAGAACAGGAGAGTCAGCCGGAAGGCCCAGATCGTTGCTCGGGTTGGGATGGGTATTGTTGGGTGAGTGCTGAGCAATTGTATTGTGCATCACTTGTGTTTATGGGTTGTTTTTTTCTCTCCCCTTTTAGTCTTATATTCTCTCTCCTTGTTATTTCCCTTATCATTATTAGTGGTAATAGTAGTAGTTTTGTATTATACTTTAGTTACTGGACTGTTCCTATCCCATGGGTTTACCAACTGGGCTTCAACCACAATGGCAGTCTAAAGTGTTGCGAATTTCTCATTCCCTGGATCTACCATAGCCACTTTTTTAATAAAGGAAGAAAATTGCTTTCATAAATTAATCATTTGGGAGGTATAACTTCATCTAAACCAACTAAAATTAGCCAATACTGACTTAATATTTTTTTTTTTTTTTTTTTTTTTACTATTCCTACCTTTTTATTCCTAACCGCAGGAGACTTGAAGCTATTTAATGTGAATTTATAAACCATAATAAATGTAGTGAGCAAAACTAAAACAAACTTTACTTCCCTCACAAACTCATTTTGGAGCTCCAAGAATTGATTTTCTTGATAACTGGAAAAATAAAATAATAATATAAAAAAGCAAGTCAATAAACTGCAGAACAGACATTACAGCTGTGTAGCTAGAAAGCTTAGATTACAAGTATCACCCCTTGACAGTGAATTCAGAAAGGTAGGTGGATGTTTATGAACTTTCAGTGAAGAGGTTTTCTTCTTTTTATTCTCATATTTTGCATGAAAACATACAGTATTCAAGTACATTAGTATTTACTCCAGTACAAAGTGTGTACTGGTGCATAGAGGTTTGCTTGGGAATTAATGGGGACTTAGGTAAGCCTGCTGTTTAACAACTAGCAAGCTGATTTTTTTTTTTTTTTTTTTTTTTTGTGCTCCTTGTCATAAAAATATATGCCCATGGGACCACTTTTTACATCACTTGATGACCTGCAGTGCTTTATAATTTTTTTTAGTTAATGCAATAGATTATTCCCGAGTGCTCACTCCATGCTATTGCTGTTTAATGTTCCTTTGTTGTATTTGCAAGATCCACCTGCAAATGAGTCCACAAATGTGTACTCTGTCGTGCCATTAAAGCTCATTAGCATGCTCTTATTTAAATGAGATCTGAAATGTGAAAGGAAATACCAGAAAATCAGATAATATTTGACTCTTTATATGCCACTCTCTATTTTAGTGCCCGTTTTTTTACACTGCCTTGTCAGTTTAGTATAAGATGCACTGCTTTCTTTGATGTAAATGAGGGTGCAGGGGAACAAGTGATCAAAAAGCCACAAACAAAATGCCAGCATATCTAGTAAGGTAGCTGTCCTTTCGATACAAGAACTGATTATTTTTTTCTTTGAATAGTCATTTTCAACATTGTTCATGGTTATTATTTGTATAAGGTGAAAAGCTATGGAAAAGGTTTCTGTTTGCTATGATCAGTCTCGTGCAACAGGCTGTGAGTTAATTCTTCAATGCATTTGTCCCAGATTTAATCTGATGGAACTGAAGCAGATCCTCTATTTCCCTCTTTTATATTTGGAGCTGCTTCAGGTGTCTCTACTTTCCCCTGCTAAGCTGTGATAGAATTTCTCATTGCCTGAAACAACATTTGTATGTGATGGTTTTATTTACTTGGGAGTAACCTTAGCATCTGGGAGAAGGCAAGACTCTTCTATACTTACTGATTATCAGAATGCTTGTATCTTGAATATCCAGTCCAGTGAAAATTTATAAGCAGCACTTTTAGTGACTGGCTGTTCTTTGTAATCATAGAATCCTAGACTGCTTTGGCCTTGGAACACTCTGCCAGCGATGGGGCAGCCACAGCTTCTCTGGGCACCCTGTGCCAGTGCCTTAGCACCCTCACAGGGAAGAACTTCTGCCCAAGAGCTCATCTCAGTCTCCCCTCTGGCAGTTAAAGCCATTCCCCTGTCCTGTTCCTACAGGCCCTTGTCCAAAGCCCCTCTCCAGGTTTCCTGCAGCCCCTTCAGGCACTGGAGCTGCTCTAAGGTCTCTCCTTAAGAAGCTTTCTCTTGTCCAGGCTGCCCCAGCCCCGCTCTCTCAGCCTGGCTGCAGAGCAGAGCTGCTGCAGCACTCTCAGCATCTGCACAGACTCATTCTGACAGGTCCATATAATCAGTTTCTGCTAAGCAGTGAGTGTTTTTGAAGAGAATTATTAGGTTTTTATCATATGTATCTACTGAATTCTAGTGCCCAGAAAAATTTAGCAGCCAGCTTCTGCCCCATCACTGAAAATACCAAATTCTTCACTCTGAACAGGTAGAAGGAATAAAAAGTTTTAGAGTCTTTGGACCCGTTGTAGTGGTTTAAGCTGTAAATCAGCCACTTAGTTTGTTCACTCACTTCCCCCTCCTTCTTCCCCCCCACTCCAAAAAGGGGGGGGGGGAATGGGCAGAAGAATAAAAAGAATGTAACTCCCACGGGTTGAGATAGAAAAAGTCCAATAACTAA